>JAPYYV010006126.1:0-47930 GCA_030522625.1 Copidosoma aretas | reverse complement strand
AAAAAAAAAAAAAAACCACCAAAAACTGATTTCAAACACACAACGGCTGACCTGCACGACGGCGAGCGCCATGATCTTCCGCGGCAGCTCGGTGCCGGCCGTGAGTCGGGCCCAGGAGCCGGAGCCGCAGTCCCCCAGGCACAGCCGACACGGCCCGGCGGTCTCGGCCGCCGCTGGCTCCCGACAGTCATCACCGACGGCTCGCTGCTGCTGCTGCTGCTGCTGCTGCTGCTCAGCCTCCATGCTCTCTCTGGGCGACCGGCTCGCGTCGACGCCGCGGAGCGAGTGTGCCGCGACGACCGCCCGCTCCTTTTCCCGCCTCCTCTCTCCGTCTCCTGCTCCTTTCCCTCTTTCTCCTCGGCGCGCTCGTGTACGTACAATGATGCACGTATACATATGCGCGCGCCTCGGAGCTGTCCGTCCGATATCGCAGGCTCCCCCGAACAACTCCTACCGATCCCGACGCCCGCAGGAGCCAGCCGGCCGTTAATATAATGACGATCGCGCGCCGCGGGCGCGGAAAATATATTATTCTCGCTCCCCTTTCCTCCTCCGCTTCCTGTCCGGCGGCGCGCGCGCTAATAACGGCGCAGGTATATGGCCCGATTCGTTTTTTCGCTCAACCGATTTTTCATTTCCGCGGAGTGCCCGTCCGCTCCTCCCCGATGGGAAATCGAGGCCGCGCGTCTCTCCGTTGCACTGTTTTTGCGGGTGTGTATGCAACGCTCGCGGCTCGGTTCATCGGCACACAGATCGCGGCGGCGTCGCGCAGGAAGCGACAAGTATCGTTGCCGCTGCTGGTACTCGTGACGAGAGCACCATTATAGTGTATCCTGTGTACGCAAGTTCGACGACTGGTCGTGGAGTGTTTTGCAACGAGCCAATTGTAATTTATCGCGCGCAATCCGCCCAGTTATTATTTTTTTGTGCACGCGCGCGCAGGTTTTAACGGGCAAATTGACGGACGAGGAGAACCGTTGAGAATCGTTAAAAACAGATCGATCATACGCATTTTCAACTTTCACAATATACATGTATAACTCACCGTTGGGAAATCTATATTGTGTGTGCGTGGTAACTTGCTGGTGGTCGTGTTTTAGCGCCTCCGCGCGTCGAATTATAAAATTCCAGCCCGATCGTACGATCGCGAGCGGGAATATCGGCGGGGCGTTTCGGCGCTGTGCATTTACGTATGCATACAGCTCGGCTCAACTGGATCGAATAATAAATCAGCGCGGCTGATGCTGTGAAAGTCCCCGCGGTACTCCCGCGGGGGCCTTTCACCCGAGCTCTCGGCCGAAAAGCGCGAGTCACAACTGCCTGCACGTTACAATATACCCCCTGCGCGTCTGCATGATAATAATATGTGGTGCACGATAAACACGCGCAGTCGATTTTTCCACCGGCGTCGCGAGTATCGCTGTTCTCTCCCTCTAGACGCGCGCGCGGGCCTTCGAACGGCCATCATACGTATTCATCGCTCGCGCGCGGCATCGGGAGTTGAAAATCCCGTACACCTCGTACTGTATGCACAGGACGTTGGAGGAGGAGGAGGAAAAGAAGAAGTTATCCACACGATGCGTGGAAGAAGCGCGGCGCGTGTTATCTCTCTCTCTCTCTCTCTCTCTCCACCACCCCGGTGTTTCGTATAAATAATTCAAAGAGAGCACGCGCGCGTGCGATTCCCCAATCGCATTCATTACAATTTCATTAAGATCGTACGCACGTACTTGTATAATGAATATAATTGCGGGGAAAAATGTTGAGAAGAAAAAAACAACAACGACCAATAACAACAACAGCGCAATCGCCGTCGTGTATACTTGTCGAGAGAGCGACGATCGGATAATCGGGTCGAGGTGTATCCTTTTTAACATCCATCCCGAGTTATTAAACCTCTCGACCAGCGCGAGAGCCTATCGCTTCGATCGCGTGTATTTTTTCTTCGCTGGCGAGGATCACGCGCAGGGGCTATTGTTGGTTGTTCGGAGTGGGTTTGAAATCGACCGAAATCATCTAAGATAAATGTTGGACGAGGAATGGAATATCGAGGTGTATTTTGTCATCGACTGGCGTGCTGGAAAAAACGTGATCGAGGGACGAAATGACGAAATGAAATCACACACGAGGTCCATCGAGTGGTTTATTTTTTTGTTTTTCTTATTCATTCCGACCGCTCGAGAGAAATGACCAATAGTAAAATCACGAAGTGGCGGAGTGGAAACAAAAAAAAAAGAAAAACGAAAGTCGGGCTCACGGAGCGGGCGGCGAGTTCTGGCACAGCTTCCTCAGAATGGCCTCGATCTCGCGCAGATTTTTCTCCGCCACCCTGGCGACCTTGCCCTCGGGCAGGTACTCGGGCTCGTGCCTCAGCAGCCGGTACGCCTCGCTCAGCAGCCGCCTGGCTTCCTGCGTAGTGATGTGCACGTGCATATAGTACATACAATTACCAGAATGATAACAACGACTCCTTGCTCTTACCA
This sequence comes from Copidosoma aretas, assembly GCA_030522625.1. Lineage (NCBI taxonomy): Eukaryota > Metazoa > Arthropoda > Insecta > Hymenoptera > Encyrtidae > Copidosoma > Copidosoma aretas. The sequence goes on along the minus strand of JAPYYV010006126.1, from coordinate 45,447 downwards.
GGAGAGTACCGTACAACTGCTCCTTATCCTGCCTGCGGCCGAATTCCGCGACAGCGGCGTGCATTTCAAAGAGCACCAGGCCTCTCACTCTGTTCTCGGCTGCGAGCCAAAGTACGTGCATTATTATTGTTGCTGCGTGCGTATGATATATACAACGGCATGCATGCATCACGCTCGCGAAACTACCCGCGCGCGCGCGCGTTATTATACAGGGCAATCGTGTCGAAGCCGAATGGGAAGTCTCGCATTACGCGCGCGTAGTTATTGCTCGACAGTAACTCTCTGGAAGCGTACAGCGTGTATATGTATATGCAAAGGCGGGAGAAACTCTCGTTGCGGGAGAAAAGGAAAAGAATAAATCGACGGTGCGGCGGGTAGCTTTCCGTACCGGTACAAGCGTCTCGCGGCGAGTTCGAGGGAAAAACTACGGGCGGTCGCCGGGCTGCACGAAAACCGGTACCCATCGTTTCCCGCGCGCGGGGCCTGGGAAAAATCCCGACGCCGGAGCTCTGCTCCCGCTTTTCGAGAACGGCCGATTCACGCGGCCCGACGGCTCATTTTTAATCTCGAGCGCACGATCGCCCGGGGCTTTTCCCGCGGCTCGCCGGGCGGAGGAACAATAGAGCTCCTTTATCCTCCGTTGAAAATCCGGGCCCGCCGCGAGAGAGCCGGGGTTCGTCGCCCGGGCGGATTTTAAAATCCCCTGATGCCGATGATGGCTTTGGAAACAAAAAACTGCGCGCCCCGCGAGACTCGTTATTTCCACCGTCGATCGGGGCTGTACTTGCTGAATATGTTTATCAAACGTCGTGAGAAGCGCCCTTTCACCCGACAATACTGTATTCTTGAAAGGAAATTCAAGAAATCACCTTAATCTTTGCCAATTGACATCCGATGTTCAATTTTTCGGGCTCATTCTCTTCCTTGGGAGACGTCACGGAAAAAATTGCAGCAACTTGGATAGGCGTCCCAGAAAGTTCAAATATCTCTGCGGTGGCTCCCAACGAATTTGTCCAAGGAAGAGAGTAGTGGAGTCCATAAAGTTGGACGTAAAATAGGCAAAGATCGAGGTGATTTGTCGAACTTTTTTTTTCTTCAAGCTTCGGTATCCGAAAACTTTAGCAACGAAATATCATAAAAAAACCTCGCACGATATTAGGCACCAGCTGTACATACTATTGTCGGGTCGAGCGCCACTCATCACGACTGTCGACGAGCATTCGTGCCAGGAAACATTGAAAATATGCACCGCACAGGGGCGATGATGAGCCACCTCACGCGCGAAACGAAAGATCGACCGAACGGACAGGAAGAGCGATCCTCACCGGGCGCGAGCAGGCGCAGCAGCTCGTCCGTCCTCCCGCAGAGGGCGATCTTCTCGCCGAGCGCCTCGTCGGTCAGGCCCGGCAGGCCGCCGGCCTCCTGGCCGATCAGCTGGGCGAGGGCCAGTCTGGCGTCGGCCATGTAAAAGTGGTCGGGATGGAGGGCGCCGGCGTGACGGCGCAGAAAGGCCCGACAGGCCGGGGCGTCGTTCTTGGGCAGGCTCGCGAGATCGCGGCCCAGCCGGTCGAGGAGCGCGTCGGCGGTGCTCGAGGCGAGGGAGGCGCCGCAGGCGTCGCACGCGTAGTCCGGGACCTCGGGGCTGAGGAAGGTGCGCGGCAGCGAGTGGCCGGGGCACTCGCTGCGCGGGCCGCGCGTGTTATTGTGGTGACGGGCGTTTTTCGTGGGGGGGGGGGCGAACAAAAATAATATCCCCCGTTCGGTCCCGCGCGAGTCGAAAAATGAACGTTCGGTGAGTTTTCATCGCATTTATTTCAACATCAACGGTTTCGTCCGGAGGAGGGTTGGTCGTGAACGCCGTCGCATCCCTTCACCGGTTACAAAGTTACCGATCAAAGGAGGGATCCATAAGAAGCGTGGAAACGCATGGAGTTCTCTGTTGGTACCTTTTGAAAAAGTCGACGAATAAATCAACCCCTTTTGGAACAGACCAACTGGAACCCGGAGACTTGTTTGACAGTAAAAGTTTCCTCTTGTCGCTCCGGAATATGCTCCTGAATGCAAAGGTGCGGCTTGCCAGTAAGAAATTGGTTTTTTTATAAACAAATAAAAAACATTGACCAACACGCTCCGAAAAATTTTAATCCTATATATTTGCCGTCGAAATAAAGAAAAACATTTGTTGGGCATTTTGCTCTGAATCCCTTAAAATGTCTGGTAACATTTTTCCTTTATTTCGGCCGAAATCACACGATGAAATTCTTTCCGGAGCAATACGATCGATTTTGTTTGTTTGTTTGTAAAAAGTCAGTTTGAACAATTTCTTACTGGCAACCCGCACTTTTGCATTCAGGAGCGTATATGTATTCCGAATGGAATCCCGCGAGGAAATTGAGATCGATTCTGCCGGGTCTAACGTGTGCAATATTTTTCGACTCGACGGACCGAGCAGATTTTTTCACGAGAAACGCCGATCGATGCTGGCTGGCTGTTTTTTTTTTTTTTTTTTTTTTCTGCCGAGAGGCTTTGTCTCGTGACACAATACGTGCTCATTACCTTTCCTGGCACTTGATGGCGTCGAACATGGTGCCGAACTCCGTGGGGTCGGAGCACCGGGGACAGGCGCACTCGAAGAACTTGGTGCGCGACAGGTGGTGGCGCCGGTTCGCCGTGCCCCAGAGCGGGTCCGTGTAGCAGATCGTTAGGTGGGCGCCTGCGGATTTTCGGGCTTTTGTTATATCATATACATGGTATACTATACGGTTGTTAGAATCAATTAATGTATTTCCAGGGAAACTTATATTACAATAGTGTATTATATATTTGTGCGAGCAATGCGGCGTGTATATATTTGTATATGCATATCCATCGATATTGCAGGCTGTAGGGAATATAATATGCATGGACGATTATTGTACGGTTCGAGTTTTCCACGAAAAATGATGCCGAGATTCTTTACAAAATGGGAAATTCGTAGAATGAGTGCGAATGCAGGGACCTGGTGTATAATACTTATTTCAATCCGATTGACTTGGCAACGATACACGTACCGTATGCATTTTCGTTCATGCGTTCGACGAACTTGCAAATTGAATTTTGTGCGGCAAAATGTAATACAACTAATCACACCGTTCGGAACGCGCAACAATGATGCAAAGATCGTGTAAAAGCGTATTCTTCATCTCGGGGATGAGAGCAGAGTTTCTTTCTTTTTTCTTTCGCAAGCGTACACACGAGACGTCGTGAATCACCTTTTTCAATAGCCTCGGCGGCCCGCACAACGATGCCGTTCGACTCGGTGAAGCTCTTGGAGCAGTTGGCCCGGCAGCTGTGCTCCAGGTAGGACGACGCGTCGTAGACGGCCACCAGGTTCGCCGGCTCGGGCACCTCGTGGCCGTTAATCTGAAAAACGACGAGTCGAGGGGGCCGAGAGTTGCGTTGATCTCGTTCCCGCTTCCGATCGAAACGAGCGCGGAGCGAGCGTGGAGCGGGGATACGAAGAAACATGTATTCGGTCCGTCCCGCTGCGCGGAATAAAAACACGCACCTGTATGATCCCGGCTATTCTGGCGACCTCCTGCTCGTCGACGCGCAGCTCGGGGAAGAACCGCTTGACGAACCGGGCGGTCTCCCGGGGCTCGGGGAAATCGGGCTCCCGGCCGGCGGAGGCCTGCAGCCGCGCCAGTGCTCCGTAGGCCTTGGGGTCGCTCTCGCGGAGGCACAGCGCTCGCAGCGCGCCGATGCACCGGTACTTGGGGTTCGTCAGTCCGAACTCCGTTATGGAGACCTGCGGGAGGGAAAATGGGGAAAATGCGTGCAGGGTGTACCTGAGAGACCGTTTTGTTCACGGTGAACGTTTATCAATACACCCGCTCGATTCGTTAATATAACGTATCAATGGTTTACACGTCATGTTTACTCTGGACAAATTGTTCTCTCGGTGTACTAGTTTGTAACGCATGGTGCTTGGCAAAATTGTAGCCCACTGGAGAGAAAAAGAGGCGTATTACGTTTGCGGAGAAGAAATTGTTTTTTTTTTTTTTCCAACGATGCGGATTATTTATAGCGCGTGAATCCTTTTTATCGACGCATTTGGATGAGTTGCAATTAAATTTATTGCAAGCCAACGTTACGACCGCTGCGCTCAATGATTCTTCGTACGTACGCCTCGACGTTGTTATCATAGTTCTTGGAATACCAGCGATATAGACTGTCATTAAAAATTAGTCCTACAATTTTGCCTGTAAATTTTGCGTGCTTTAGAAGAGACATCGATGCGCCTGAAAACATCGTTCGATCAGCCGTCCGATAAGTGGCGGAATAATCGTAAAAAATAGATTCTCCGTCAAAAATCGCGCCCGAGTCGGCCTTCCTCTGTATATTACACAGGTGTGCGGCGCGTGCACGTTAAAATACGCGCGCAACAAAAAAGGGCAGGCGGGGGGGGGGGCGGGGGGGGGGGGGGGGGGGGGGAGGGCAAGGACCTTGGAGCTACGGTGGCGCGCGGTGAAGCCGCACTCGGGCCCGTGGGAGCTGCAGGCGAGGCAGAGCGGCCAGCCGCAGGCCGGGCAGGGCCTCGACGCCTCGGCGCTGGGCAGGGCCGCGTGGCAGCCCAGGCAGACCGGCTGCGTGTCCTGGGGCGGGCTGAGGAGGAGCGGCCCCGCTTCCCTTATCACGACCTCGCCGGCCTCGATGCGCCGCTGGGCGACGTAATGACGGCCCAGGGTCTCGTTCTCCTGCATCTGCGGGTCGGCTGGATTATTCGTATTGTGCGCACAGCTTGTATACCTATTGCCTTGAAATTGCCTCGTCGCGGGACCAAAGGTGCAATTGTCAACGAGAGTCGTGGTTGTACCTTGATTTTTCAGGCACGACTGATGTTTTTACCGCGACAAAGAGTATAGAAAAAAATTAGTACCCGATATTTCACGCTACATGTGTGTGTGTGTGTGTGTGTATCGAGTAATTTTTATCATATTATTTTGTGTTCACGACACTGGATTGAATAAAATTATCAACATTGAGCTTCGAGGACGGCAATTGTTTCAACACGAGCGTGTTGGGAGAAAAAGTTGCAGGTCGCATCAAAAATTAATTTGTTCGCATTTAAAAAATCGATCGATGATAGTAAGAAATGTACCTTTCTTGCTGCGAGCTCAAGTTTTCCAAGGTATAAAATACGAAACTTGCAGATTTAAATCGAAAAAACATTTCCGTACAAACCATACATGGTGTATAATTAACTTGCTCTTGCGATAAATGACGACGAGCCTACATCAGTCGTGCCACACGTATCATGCAAAAGCGTATCTCCTGCGCGTGCACGCACGTACTCATAAGCCGCACGTTTACGCACAATGTACTCTCACGTCCGCGCGTATAAGGTTTCAATAAATGACGCCGTTTAAATTTATTGCTCCGATTACGGCAGTACATGTAACACGAGCAGCCTGGTGTACAGCAGAACGAATCATGATGTAACGGCGACGGTTGTAAAATTCAACGACCGATTTTCTTATTCGCGCGTGAGATACTCAGACGCGTACTTGTTACACCGTGGATCCCACGACGTAAAAAATCGGTACGTATGGTTTGGGGTGTCGGCAAGCATGTATACGAAGAGGGCTTGGGGCAAAAGAAGCAGGCGAGCGACCTTGTAAGCCCTGCAGTCCCGAGAGTGCTCCTTCCAGTGCTGCCTCTGGTGAGCCCGGCTGCAATAAAAAACGGACCTGCACGCCCCGCACCTCTGTTGGGCCGGTACTTTGCAAACGGCGCAGGCATCCTCGCGACCCATCCCCGCGTCCTGCCGCGCGTGCTCCGCGCAATTATTTGTACGATCGAAGCACACGCGTACGATTGTATTAACTGTTGGACGGTATCTCGCTGCTCGGCACACACGTACCGCGACCGGCAAAGTCCGACAGTGGCCCGGCACTGCGGGCCTCCCGTTCGCACTTCCGCGAGAGGCGTCCCAGCGAGAGCCTATTAATAGATACGGCGGACCCCGTGCGTTGTGTAAGCACATTATACACACCGCGTGAGCCGAGACGAGAGCCGCGAGAGCGGAAAGAGCCTGCGTCTATACTTACTTGCTTGCAGCTTATGTGTGGAATACTCGTGCAGGCATTCACCGTTGCGCCGCTGGATTATTCCTGGCGCGTTGGGGCGTTTTTTTTTTTGTTTTTTTTTTCCACGCAAAGCTCGACACAATTCGTACGGCCTTATGTCTTGAAATTTTGGTGTTGCACGTCCTGCGATTGATCGGGAACATTTGCCGAGGAGTTTCGTACATTATAATCAGACGGTCACAACTGAGACGTTTCAGGATCACTGTCAAGAGTTACGGCTCGATTGTTTTTGTGTTTCGGATTCATTTGGGAAATCCCAAAGAGTAGCCATTTCCGGAATGTAACATTTCCCGCAACGAATACTGTAATGTACATGAAGAATCATGGGGATGAAATAATTGCACAGACGAGTTTATCGATTATTTTGCGTACTTTTTTTTGTTTTTATTATTTTCATTTTCAATATTAATCGAGCACTTGGTTCTTGATCGTAAAAATGGTTATCATCAGCGACATATTTTGCATTCGTCTCATTCATTGATCAAGCAAGTTAAGATTCAGTTCAGTTCAGTGTTTTGCGAATATCGATTTTTCGCACACTACATACGCAGAATAAGACGTTGTTGCTTTAATTGTTTGTTACCTACGTATAACTCTACGGTAATATTAATTCAAAAAATCACTTTACAGAGTGACTTGCAGCTATACAAATTAGGGACTACAAGAGTTGGGGGAAAGGGAGAAGGGAGGGAGATGATGACGTTATACTTATACCTACGTAAAAGTTTATATTCATTGTTATACTTGCTTATCTCGTAAGTATAGATCAACAATCACAGATACATACAATCTAATCTCACATGTGTCGTCGCACGCGAGGGACATTCCACGCTATATTATTATTATTATTATTATTATTATTATTCGCGATTCACGGACCAGAAACAAAAGGGAAAAACGAAAATTTATTGTACAAGTAAAAGTTCGACAAGTGTGTGTTCTCTTCGTGCGTCGATATTAGGTGCGAAATTATACAAGGAATTCGAGATCTCTGTTCCAGACAATAGTGGACATTAAATTATCCATGTTTTACAAACAAACAACAAACAAAAATAGCAAGACATTTTTTGCATGCATTCACTTCGCAGTAAACGCTATGGGTTGGCATACAGTTATTCAGTTTATGATGCGCTCAGTAATTACTCAGTTTCCTCGCTGGATGTGCAACTAAACGTTTAAATCATAAATGAGTCGTAATATCGGTACATACATTCACAGTTTTCATTACAAGCTGAGTAGAAATAATTTATGCCGTTTTTAATCATCTTATTACTCACGAGAACTTTACGTTAGACATGTACAATGTTAATGCTCATTTTCATTCTTCAAACCAACCATTAGAAAGAAGTGACCAAAAGTCATTACGCTGTGGGTGACGCATATACAATAAGTTGCGGTGTTGAACAATTTTACAATTTTTTTTTACATCATAGTAAATAATACATGAAACAATATAGTTTAAATATAATTTTCGTTTAGTAATTCTGGCTACATAATACTGGCAAGTGCAGCGATACATCACAATGTTTATCGGATGAATATACATGGTTAGATTGAACGATATATCGTGCGTTTGATAAAATTGTTTATTATTTTGACTGTGTGACATTTAAAAAAATTAAAATTCAAGGAATAATCTCTTATACATCCACATGTACATAGATCGACGTACACTCTTCCTATTGCACTTTTCTTTGAGAACCTAGTGTTGCTGATCAGCGCCCTTTGAACACGTAGATACTATTGCGTTGATAAATTCAAATAGAAAATGAATCAGGGTAAAAATAAAATTGCAAAATGAAAAAATTTATATCTCATTTCAAGTTTAGTAGTGATATTGTAAAAAAAAAGGTAAATGACAAAACGTGTCATTTTTTTATAGTCTTATTTCAAAATTTTCAATCAATTTTTCACCCAAATCCACGATTAAAAAAAATTTGCACAGAACACCCAATAAAAAAGTAGAATCAATAAACACTAAAAAATTGGCAATCTCGATTCATTCATCAGTCCAACGAAATCGCAAATAGTGACTTAGAAAAAAAAAAAAAAAAAGAAAAAAAACAAAAACAAAAAAAAAAAAAAAAAAAAAAAAAAAAAAAAAAAAAAAAAAAAAAAAAAAAAAGGAACAGAAGAGCGAACGAAAAAAAAGTCGTAGAAAAGAGAGCGAAATCTAACGATTGGCGCATATGATCATACCGGTTTTTCCGACAACGTTAGATTTTTTTTTCACTCGCTAAACACATACGCACACAGCTATCGTTATTATTATTATTACTATATTTTTCTTGTAAAAGTCGCAAGAATCACACGAAGCAGTCGCAAACGCACTCATACCGCGTACGGGACGCATTGAACATTTCTAGTGTAGAAAAATTATAAACGGACGAGGGCCGATTCGAGAGACTACCTTGGAAGTATTGTAATGACGCTGTGCTGTCACGATTGCAAAATTTTTTACGTCAGTGCTCAGAGTTACAAAAGAAACCGCTATGCATCTTTCTTTATGGCTTGGACAGAAAATAATAAAAAAGTAAGCAGCAGAAGAAGGTCGAATGTTTATTGCAAAACGGAGAACGACAGCTGCAGGTGCGTCTCTGCTTACGTCTCACTCCACGCGAAAAACGATAAAAATGTAGCGCATGTAAGGTGGAAGCTGTAAATATCACGCTTTTTCTTGACCATTCAAAAGAAAATTGTCAATTTCTAGCTGTCTTAAACTTGCACTAATTATAAATTACCGCTGCGTGCAGTACTTGAAGACCGGCAAATATGATTAGAGAGCCGTGGTCCGGATAAAAATAGTTATTTTAATTTTTTGGTGCTTTGATTCTTATCTTGTAATATTTTTATTATTTAATAAGTACTAAACAAATAAGTATTAGAAATGCTTTTATCCGTCAAACATTTATTACAGCTGCTTGCTTTTAAATGATAGTTGTAAAAAGCATTTGGTTTCTTTTGTAAGAAGAGCTAACGTAGTACATACAATCGTCAGATATCGGAAAAACGCTTCGAGCGCAAGAAAGAGTTGAAAGTCCTTTCGTGTTACTTTAATGATTAACGAAGGGCCCTTTCATTTTTAATTCAACTGTTGTAAAATTAATCACGGAGATGTAGTGCCATAATCACATACTCGTTTATTGTTAGACGCCTCACTAATTTATCTCTATATATTATATATCTTTATTTTCATTTTATTAAAATTATAGGTACAATACTTTTAAAAACGTTCACGACTATGTACGCACATAATAGGTATTTATAATTAATACAGGATTCTTAAAGTACTTTCTGAGCGCTTTATTTATGTCACGTACTTAATATATTTATAATCATTGAAATCACTTTTGTTTTTCGAGTTTTTTTTTCAGTGAAAGTGTAGAAACGAATACTTATAATGTATATCTACAAATTTTTTTTTTTGTTTAATTATAATGATGATGATGATTATTGTAACTAAGATGAATTTGGCAAGTTTATATTAATTATATGCATCCTTAAAAGATAAGGTTCTCCTGAAGATCATGTTTATTATGTTTTGATAAGAAAAATAATCTCGTCGTTCTTACTACATTGCTTAGATCGTTTCAGTGACCGAAGTAATCACTTTACATGCGGATAAAATTCATAGAAGAATATATATGTGTTTCAATTTCTCTCTTAATTATTCATACTTGAAAAATTTTTCATATGCTATCTGAAAGTAATTTGTTCCCCTGAGAAATTTCACGTCAACACAATCGCGTACGACTTTTATTTATTTGGAATCATAGTACATGTTTATGTGCAAATTTTTTCGTTTCTATGATTTAATATGTGTATGTATAGTCCAAAAAAAAGAAAAAATAAAAAAAAAAAAAAAAAAAAAAAAAAAAAAAAAAAAAAAAAAAAAAAAAAAAAAAAAAAAAAAAAAAAAAAAAAAAAAAAAAAATGAATAAATAAAAAAAATAAATAAAAATGAAATACACGACTCTACGACAAAGCCACCTTGACAGAGGTACACATTTTTAAGTAAATTCTGGACCATGACTCAAGTCGCGCACTCCAAGATATACACTGGAAACTGACACATGAGAACAAAATTCTCCGCAAACAAGAGTTTACACGCACTTAAAAATTAATACAAAAATGTTCAGTCACAAAAAAAAACAGTCAACTATAAACGTACAATGAAATAAAATTAAAAAGTACAGTTTCCAGTGCAACGATCGTAAAGGAGGCTCGTAAATTACCGCCAGACGAAAAAAACGTAAGTCTCTAAATCCATTGTGATGGGGCTGCACGATGACAACGCAATGAACGATGAAGGTTTTTTGTTTCCTCCTTAATCCTATATTATTTCCATTATTCTATCAATAATGCGAACCCATATTGTACACATTATGAATGTGTCGTATGACGAAAACGGGTATACTATGTATATAATACGAGCAGCAGCGACGCAAACAATGGCTCTCTCTCTCTCTCTCTCTTTCTCCGTGTAATTTATATATTATTTATAGGTACATGTATACTGATTTGATTATTCGCCGAGAGCGCTTTAACAGGTCTGCCGGGGAGGCTTTCTCTTTATCTCCATTATAATCATCACCAGCAGAACACCGTGAGCTCCTTGCCGTGCTCGCTCGTGTGCCTCCACGTGCTGCTCACTCCCTGGGTTTTCATCTGCAATGCCAATCGTTATCTCAGCTTTGTTTTGATGAGAGAACGAACAGCCTGTCCGCCGCCTTAAGCCAAAGCCAACATGAAGGGTTTTTTTTAGCGTTTTAGTAGTGTTTGTAGATTAATGGCAGATTATTTTTGTATCTTATATTAATTCAAAAAGAGTGACATGAGCAATAACAACAACAACAACAACAACAACAACGACAATAAATTAATAGTGATCCAAGCGTCAATCGGCATCAGGCGTGTGAGAGATAAAACAGTGCATATGTATAGGGGATCTGCGGTAGCATACACATATAAGAGCGCAACCCTCTCTTGGGGGGGGGGTGACCATTTATATAGATACACACTCTCCCTACACTGAAGTTGGTGCGAGAAATTCGAGCAAGCGCGAGAATGAAATGAGAAAAGAGGGGAAAATCAGGCAAAAAAACAAAAAAATCAAGTGCAGGGAGGGTGGAATAGGACGCGCGAGGGGGTGTAAATTTCAGAGATGGGGGGGGGGGGGTGGGGGGGGGAGGAGGGGGGGGGGGGGCGGGGGGGCGGGGGGGGGGGGGGGGCGTGGCCTGCGAAAATTCCCGGCGAGGGCTGCAGCCGGCCGCTCGAGCACGCGCGGATGTCGCTATTTACACATCCGCGCGCGCGCGAGCTCTCTCTCTCTTTTTACTATGTACGGGGTAACGTACGTGTGTGTAGAAGAGAGAGAGAGAGAGAAGGGTCGCGGAAAATAGGACCATTCAAGGCGCGAGAGGGGTTGCTAGCTATTGCCTGGCTGGGAGAGTAGAGTAGTGTGTACACGTTGTGTATAGCGATGCCGCACGAGTAAAAGTATATAGAAGAACGGGAGGGGAACATCGTACTACGGATGCTACGCTAGCGTACGAGCTGTGTGCTCTATATATTACATCACTACACAAATATACATCCGTACAGTAGAGTAGCGCACGTTCCCTCCCACCCTTCTTCTCGCGCGTCTTTTTTTTATTCTTTCTTTGGCTACTGGCCCGCTCTATGATGCACGACCGACATCCGCCCAATTAAAGGAGCCAATTGATACTATTCAACAATTATAGCGCGCTAAGCCGATCTTATTGACCAACGTGCAAGCAAAGTGATGGGAAACCTTTTTTTTTTGCCCCACTCCTCTCTGCGTATGTACAGAAAATTGTCGAGCTATTTATTTACGAAACGCGGAGTCGTTAAGTGCCCATTAAGCGCCGTTTTCCGCGTGCTGCTGCTGCTGCTACGGAGCTCGGGGTGTTTTTTTTTTTTTTTCCCTCGGAATCTCAATAGCTCGTTAATGAAGGTGCGTGCGTGATGGATTGGCGTGCGTGACTATGTTTTTCGTACATATATACATAGCTTATCGCGAGTGCGATGAAAGAAAAAGAAATGGCTTTGCGTTGATGTTGTGTGGAGAGCTATCGGTTGATTCGTTAAAAATTCATTAGGACCAGCAAGGCATCAAGAAAGAAAGCCCCGAGCGGAAAAAAGCGAGCTAGGAGATAAGTAAACACACCGCTACGAATGAAACAGCAACAACAATAATAATAATGATCACGATCGTGTATTTGTATCCATACCTGTTGCATCTTCTCGAAGTCGAGGCACGGCCTGGGCAGCCTGTGGGGCGGCCTGTGCCGTTTCCTGGGACTGCAGGCGCCGATGACGTCGATGTCGGCCAGGCTCTGCTGCTGCTGCAGCTGCTGATGACTGTGCTGTGGCTGCGGTAGCGGCTGGAAGTGATGATGATGATGATAGTGGTGGTGATGGTGGTGATGATCGAGGCTCGTGTGCGAGTGGTGGTGGTACTGCGAGTGGGCCAGTCTGGGCCTCGAGCGCGGCCTGTGCAGGTGGAAGCGCGTCTCCGCGCTCGGCGGCGACGCGTAGGCCGACGCGTGGAACAGCTTCGGGGGCGGCGATAACGAGCGCACCGGCTTGTGCGCGTCGCTCGGGGGCGAGCTCCGGAACTGCACCGGCTGCGAGATCGCGCTGCCGCTCCGGCTGCTGTAGCCCAAGCCCTGATCGGAAAAACAAAAAACAGTGTTACGTCGGCTGTGGGGGAATCGACGCGCGAACAGTATCTCGTGAATTTTCGAACGCGAATCGATGAAAAATCTCCGCGAAAAATGTCGTATCGTTCAAACTGTATGAAAACCCATCACCTGGGCACGCCTGCTCGTAAAATTCGAGATCGAAATTTGTTCCGAAACATCATTTTCGCGATTGATCGTATTTTGCACGCCACTGAATTCAGCAGCAGGTTGTAGAAAGACGCCACCCACCTCCTCGTCGCTCGACCCGGAGCCGGGCTCCCTGCCGACCCGGCTGACGGGCGCGGAGTAAGCCGCGGCCACGTCCCCGTCCCCCGACTGCTGGCTGTTGGCCTCGGACCACTTGCGCTTCTCGGGCGCCGCGCTCAGGAGCTTGCGGGGCTGCGGGGCCGCCTGCTGGGCGGCCGCCTCGACGAGCTTCGGCCCGTTGATGACCTCGAGCTCCTCCTCGCTGCTGTGCTGGTCGGTCTGGGCGAGCTGGAGCAGAAACTCGTACGACTGCTCGATCGGCGGGGTCTCGGTGCTGCTGCAGCCGCTGCTGCTGCTCGCGATCCGGTGGGCCGGCAGGCCGAACGAGGACGACGAGGGCGAGGCGCCGAGGTCGACGTCCGACGGGACCGCGCTGTCGCGGGCGTTCTCGACGCAGGCCATGGCCGCGGCCGTGTCGTCCTCCTCCTCCAGGCTGTCCATGGCTGAAACGAAAGAACGGAGGCGATTTAGTTGTTGGCGATTGCCTTTGGTTTCTGTCGACGCGTGGCGTGCTCTTTGGGTCGACTGATTTTTTTAAATTATTAACGATAAACCTTGGCAAAAAAGAATCGTTTCAAGTAACTTGGACCATATTTTTGGGGGGGTTTTAAAAGAGTTTAGAATATTCCGTCGAAGCTAAATCACGAAAATTAGAATTAAAAAAATACATATATTTCACGTTCGCGTGGTCTATTAGCCCCATCAGCTGATGGATAGGTGTCACCCGTTTATCGCCTGTCGTGCCACGCTGTGTTCTATAAGCGCAAAGACATGAATCACGCATAACTATTATATACGCGCGCTGCATCCCAAGGAGCGAAGAGAGGGACGAAAAGGCGCGACAGAGGTTGTTTATTTGCGCATTCTCTGGGCGGGGTGCAACACCTTGATATTCCCACAAGATTATAGACCTTTGAATTTAATTTTTCGATTAAAAAAAAGAAAAAGAAAAAAGACTCGTATAGACTAGTATCTGAACGACCTAGTGATAAAAAAACTTGAGTTGCAATGAATTTTTTTTTTCTAATATACTTGGACGCCGCCTTTGAATATTTCACTGACAACGGATGGGTACATGAATAATGACTATTTTCCTGTACCATCGTGTACAAGAGGCAAGAACGTAAGTTTTGGGCTTTTGCTCCGCAGCATCAGACGAGAGACGTTTTGAATTACTGACCGGAGCGTGAAGGTTACCACGGATAATACATATCGTTGATATTAATAAAATGGATATTCATCCGTTCACTCAAACATCCTCGATCGAACCATCAGAGCTTCCGATCCGCATGTGCAGTAAACGCAAGTTCATTTACGGAACCCGTTGCAAAGCAAAATAAATAACGAGGGGGATAGTAAGTATATACTGTACACACTGTCCCGCATTTACACAAAACGGGTCGAAATTCAATGACGGTGCATTAGTATTAAAGTGCAGTGCTGAGGAAAACAAACATTGCAGTAACCGATCACATGCTCCATCAACGCGACTTTAATTTTAGAGCTTCTCGGAGCTACCGCCTTTTGTGTGCGGGTATGTATTTATACATCGGTTACGTGCATAAGCACGTCGAATGCGCAGAAAATACCGGCAAGACGATAGCTTGTATGATCGTATACGTGCGTATATTCCACGTGATGTACTTACACATGTATGTTTTATTCTTAATGAATCGAGCATATACTTTTCTATTACGTCAGAGTGCTTATAGCACACGACATATGTACTTATATATACGTACGCATGTCGTATAGCCGGCAAGCGTCCTGTCACGCTATCAATGTTGCGCGATTCAAGCACACAGAGCGTCGTGTGTGCACAAATACAGTACACGTGTGTCTCATACTCCTCGGCCTCCCCCTCAAACGTATACATGTATATACCTAATACGCGAGATAAAGAGAGAACTTGGCATCAAGGAGAAACGCTTATCGCATCATCATCGCTACTTCCGAGCTAGCCATGCAGCTGCTTTGCTTTCCTTAGGTGTAAGTACAAACACATACGATTTGCCCGCAGCTAAGCCCCCACCTTATAAGGTACCATGTTGTACAACTAATCTGCCCAGCAAGGGTATTTAACTGCGGAAATTGCGCCGGGCCGTGTGTCTTTTATGTAACGATTTCGCGATACCCCAGCAGCTGCTGCTGGTGCTTTATCCACTGCTCATACACGCCCACACACACACACACGGGGAGTTGGACTAGAGTAATGTAGAGGCAACTCGGAAGTACATAGTCGCCCGTGCGTGTCTAGCTATTGTGTGCGTATAGTATTCGTGCATACATATAAGCCTGAGGACGAAAAAAAAAATCCTTCGCTTGCCGTGCAAGTAGGTACTTGGGCGCAGTTTTATTTCTCCCCTTTTACCACTCGCCGTTTGAGAGTTTATGTGAAACAAAAAATAATAATAATTAAGATCGCGCTTTTCTCCGGATGCTAATTGTGTTCCATTTTACGTGTGCTCTACTTACGTGAAATGTTTCACGGATTGATCGTTAGAGTTGAGAGGAACAAAAAAAAGATTTTTATACAATTGGCTGGTCGATTTCTCATTGTTTCGATTGATTCAATTTCTTCTTTTGTTGAAAAAAAGGGGTAACCACAGTGTCGAAAGGTATTTTTAATTCATTTGTATAATCGTTGATCAGAGAAAGTTTGTAGTTTCATATCAAAAAAGCCATTTGATTTTAAGTCTAAATATATACACACGCGCGCACGCCAGATTCCAGATAAATACAAAAAAAAGGACGTGGAGTACGTTTTTAATTTATAACTCTGTTTAAAGTGTGTCGCACGAGAAGCACGATATTTATGCTATACGCATGCAAACTTGTTACACGATCTTTTTTTATTTATTTTTTTTTCTTCTAATGTTGCTCAATTTTTTCTCCGTTTGTAATATCGCTTTCATTGCACATTAAAGAAAATACTGATCTCAAAGAAAATTAGTTGTTTGAAACTATCTTACCGGTGGACAGTTCGTCGGCAATGTCACCTCCGTTCTGGAATTCATCATCCGACTCTGTTCCTGAATCACGATCATCGTCCGCCTGAAAATAATAAAAATTCATAGAATAATATTATAAAAATGATGAGAGTTTTGGAATCAGCGACATTAAACAAAATATTTGAAAGAAAAAAAACAAAATAATTAAAATGCAATTCGTACCTACAATTAAAATCGATTCAGATACCTGCTATCTTTCTTTGAATATAAATCGGAGAGATATTTCTTGTAGACCAACACATGCGTGTGTCCAAAGAATGATTTCCTAATCTTTTTGTTATCGTGCTTGGTATATTAAAAAATGATATTATTTCTACACATTTTCTTTGTACAACTTTCGATAATCTTTTCACGTTCACGACTCGGGCATCAATAGAGACGAACGATTCATTAACGACACAAATAGTAAATGGAATCGTATATACGTGATTCACCGTCATTAACATTTTTTTTAAACGATTACACAGTTATATCATACGTTTTATACACGCGTAAAAGTTACGTGTTATTTCAACACAGTTGTTAAAATTTTCTTGAATGCAATAAAATAAAAAATAAAAATTGCGAATCCAATTGAAATATCGTGAATTTTAAAGTTCATTAAAATTGCTAACCTTTTGAATGACTTTAAACGAAAAAATCTGATTATCTTCAGTGTCTCCTAACAGATTTGAATTAAATTTTGTATCAATAGACTCGATTTTATTTAAAATCTTCTCAGTAACCTCTTTTATGTAGAATGTACTATATACATCTTTACAACTCAAAATACAAACAAATCGGACTTACATTTATATTAATACTGTTAAGTCTCGATCAATTTAATATACCTCATTACTAACTAAAAAGACCAAAAAACCAACGTAATCTCGATTAGTTGTATATGTGTATGCCAGTGCACATGTTATCACAGCTTACGGTTTCATCAAACTGCCAACTTTTCTTTCATATCATATTCACCTCTTATCTATACGACAATAAAGCCGGCAGTTGAAAAGAATGAAAGAAAACATATTTCTCACTACATGTTCGCGTGCGAAGCTGTCTAAACGGTCCCAATTTGTACTGAACCAATGGCAGATTGCAGTGTTTTTCACGAATTCATTCATTTCAAGATCTATATTTTATAGTTTATTTAATTGTAAAATTTCACGAATTTCAACATAATTTTTATACATTTTTTTTTTCATTCAAGGAATAATAGTATTATAATGAATGAGATATGGGAGATATTCAAAGCCGAGCGCTCAAGATAAACTTAATACGTTATCAATTTATTTCAAGTAGAAAAACAGCAAGTATATAGTTAACAAATAATGAAATATGTTGACAAATAGGTTTTTTTATTTTAATCTTAGCCACGGCATGTTTCGAGCTTACTAATGTAAAAGTTTCGAGAAACATAAGAAATTCGATAAACACCAAAACGGTGATACAAATGTTTTTTTACCTAATAATGTTACTCAGTAAGTACTGGTATGTAGGTACATGGACTCAAAAAATATATGTTAATCTACGGAAGCGCAGCGGTAGAAAATCTGTACCTACTATCAACTCAAACTTTTCTTGAATGAACTTTTTATAATTTTAAATAATTTTTTTAAAGTAGGGTATCAACACTAGTTTAAATAATTTCTTTGATTAGTGATTCCACGCTAATTTAAAAGATGATTGAGTTTATAATATCGGCTTTTAACGTAGGTCGTAATGAAGAACTGCTTACTCAACAAATTAATTTAATTTTATAAAAACTACTGTACAAATCGATATAATATACTTTTTGTACGTGTTTCCAAAGTATAGAGTGACGGTACGAATAAAGTGAGCTCATTCAATAAAATTTTTCACGCATATAAAATGTATAGTAGCGACCTAAAAAAGCTGTCATAGTACGGTAAATGACGAGTGACACTCGCTTGATTAACCCGGTTACGGATTTTGTACCAAAATTTAAGGATTCTTAATAAGTTATATCTCTTGGTCGAATAAAATGTAATCTTACCATTTTAATGCGCATTATGATTGTCACATTCAATAAGTAATTTTTTTTCTATGATTTAAACGTTGATGATCACTACTTACAAAAAAAAAATTAGTTTAACAATTCCTATCTTTCTAAAAATGTATTTGTCGTAAAAAATGCAAAAAAATATACAAACAAAGCATCTTTTACCATTTTTTCGAATTAGGCAAAATCAACGCTGGTAAATTTATCTCTTTTCAGTTGAAAAAAAACAAACGTGCCTTGACTTACACAAACGGATTTTTATTGAAAAATAAGAGTGTTACAGACCAGCCTGGAAAACGTTTGGAAAAAAAAACCTGATAATTCACCTCACGGATGTCTAAACAATCACAATGATCGTACGAAAATTCGACCAAGAGATTTATATTTTTTGAGACAACCCTTGAATTTGATGGATCAGTACACCTACCTCAAAAGAAATATCAAACGCCAACTGCACAAACCCCGAAAATCAACGACTTTGAATCAACATAACGCACTATTTGCGCAAGTAGGTAAAATGATGAATGAAAAATACCTCAGAGGGGGGGAAGAAAAGAAAATCAAAGCAAGGACATAAGAGAGAAGCCGTCTCTAACATACATCCACACGCAACGTACGCTACACACATTCCGCATCAGCATCAGCAGTTTCCGCGTTCATAACCTACCTTGGGATCCTCGTTGAGCGAATGGCTCCTCAGCTTGTGCGTGAGGAACTTGAGCATGATCCCGTCGACTCGTGGCGTGACCGCTGCTGGGGCCGCCGACGCCGCCGCCGGGTCGGTCATGTTCGAACGCCTCCCGCTGGTACAGCTTATCAGCAGCGGCTCCCTTTGTCAATCGACCGAAAGCGGAGGAGGAGACACAGCCAGACAGTATAGGATCTCGTGTGTGGACAGACTCCGGGATGAATCTCCCCCTATTGTATGGCTGGCAAATCAGGGGAGGATGGGATAAGCGCGTCTCACCACCGCCGCCACCCCCGCTACTACTCCTGCCGCTCCGTGCCGGTAGGCTCCACTGCTGCAGCTCGGCACATATTATTACGTTTTCCCCGCCCCCGACTTCCTTTTTCCTCTCACGATCCTGGTGATGATGGCTGCAGATGCGGATGACGGGTCCCCCCGCGAGTGACTCCCGACATCGACTGAACGCCACTATATATACACGTATTACTATTACTGGCCGAGAGCCGACAGACAGCACACTGCACTATATACTCGGTCTACAATACGCGCACATATAGATATTGATACGCGCGCACGCGGATATACATATATATATATACGTGTTGTAGTACACACACCGTACGCACTGTGTCAATGTAGAAAACGTGTGTTCACAGTCACGGGTGGACATTGGTGGCACACTTTGGTGTTTTTTAATCGACTCATGAAAGAAAGTATGGAGGACACTGTTACAACTGCTCCCGCGGAAGCCTCACCAAGGGCCCGACCCGGGTACCCATCTTCCAGTGGTCCATGACGATGGGCATAGGTACGTGTATAATACACAAGCAGGAGCAACCGTTCGACCTGACGCATCAACGCTTTCGATGCAGCTTTCATTCACTAAAAGGCGCGAGGGTTCCCAGGAGCTCCGAAAGAGGTGGCAGCTGCTCCATCACTGCGGCTTACACAGCAGGGCAAGGCGCCTGCCCGGCCCGGCGTCCTCGTCGTCGACGTATATAGTTGCTCCGCTGAAGTATATGTGTGTGTGTGCGTACGTAGACCGTCCTGTGAGCCCGTGGTTGTTACTGCTGCTGCATAATATGCCCGACGACTCGGAGCCTTGACACGCGCTGCTGAAACAGAACAACGAACAAAATATATAAGTCACTTGGTACAGTTTTTGAGGTGGTGATGCTTTTGTGATTGTTTTTTTCCCCCCTCCCAAAAAGTCGTGGGTACCAGTCATCATTCATCCCGGTCCGACTGTGTACCGATTATATCAGACTACACCAGGATCAAAACACCTGAACCGGTATAAGGTGCATGCCTGAGATATATATAATTTAGGTGCGCGTTCTTCCTTACATATTATGCCTATCATTGAAAACGAGCGCGCGTACACCAAAAGGAATGCAGGATACCTAATAGATTTCTTCCTCGAGCGTTTGGACGAGATGGGTATTCTGTTTTTTTTTTTTTTTTTTTTTTTTTTTTTTTTTCCCCCCTCGGCTCACCTCGGAGAAGAGGATCCCGCTCGCCGGCTCTCGCGCACGTAATACTTGACCACCACCACCGCTATATACAACCACTATGTACCTGCACACACACGCGCGCGCTTTCACTTTTGGGTCTGCGTCGGTCGCTCTACCTCGGTTTCTTTCCCTTTTCCTTTGACTCGCTTGGCCCGAAAGAAGAACACACGCGAAAGCCGGTGCAGCCCACGATGCAGTTGTACTTACCCTTCGGAAGAATAGAAGGGGCAGACAAGAATTAAAAGAAGCCCCGCAAGTATCTTTTAAATCTCTATATCGGGAAGGAAAAAGAGAGAGGGGGAGCTTACGGACAGTCGAACTGGTGCGGAGTGGCAAAAAAGGAAGGAAGAAAGAAAGAAAAATAAAAAAAGGAGTGCACGCGTGCGGTGCGAAACGAGGGTGCGCTCGTCAACGGTATAGATGTAGTGGATCAATGGGGAGAGAAAAAAAAAAAAAAAACCAAACTCGTTGCGTGACTCGTGGTTGTAAATGTTAGTCGGATTTACAAGGACTGGAAGAATGGGGATGACTTTGATTGAAAATAAAACTATCCCATCGAGACTGTGCTACATCTCTACCCCAAAGTATACTTGTTATCACACATATTACATGCACGATTATAATATTGTAACGTACACGGGGTGTCCTGAGAAGAATGCCTCAGGAAAACTATCATACTACAAGCTCATCAAGACAAACGAAAATACAGTTCATTGATCTGTTGTGTACTTTGCATATTGTCAATTGAAAATCGAGTTTTTTTTTTTTTTTTTTTTTTTTTTCAAGCTTTCCTATGATCTCCTATCGACAGTATGTATCTTTGAAAGTTAATACGCCTCGTAAAAGCTTATGTTTGTTTCTTTCAAATAACTTTATCCTGTTATTTTCCAGAAACATTTTCGGAACACCCTATAATAGCTGTACATGGGTATAATAAGTACGTATCAAGCAGCCTTGGCTCTATTATACGAGGTTGAAGTGTTGAACTGGTTGTGCCCATTGACTATGTGCATGACTATCACACACACACACACGCACACACAAATACCCCCACAACCATCCCATAGGTGGGCTCGGTCACGCGGGAGCAAAGAGAGAAAAATCCCTCGGGCGTCTCTCACAAGATTTACCTTTACCTTGTCCGATTCCCATGATGCAGTCACCAACTCAAACGTACAACCAAGTAGCATACCAATATATTAACGTACGTTATCTCGTGAGCACGTTAAATTTTACCCGCACGCGATACTACCCGATGTGCTCCTTCTGTCAAACAGGCACCTTGTGAACAAAGCACGAGCCACTGCAGCGGGACGCAACTAGTCACACAGACTGAGGTGCAGGGGTACTTGATCCATTAATAAAAGGACCTGCGAGTGAATGAAGAATAATGAAAGCGCGCGCAAAAATGCGCGAGCAAGGAAAATAAAGAAATAGGCAGATGTGCGCGTGTATACCTACGTACAATACACATGGGTACTTAATGATGAAGAAAAGAATAGAAGAGCACATCGGAGGGTCAGTCTCGCGCAGCCGAAGCTATACACGCACACACACAGAGGGAGTATTAGCGTCATCAGCAGCAGCAGGCCGAGAAGGAAGGAGGGTGAGAAAGCGGTAGAGCTGTATACATATAGCAGGGGGGAGAGAAAAGTTACGCTCACCCCTGCGTGTCGTATATTCTCTCACTCCACCTTTCGACTCGTATACACATCACTACGTTCTTTCGATACACACCCTCTGCGTGTGCATACGTTTACTCTCGTATATAGTTGTACGCACAAGCGAGTTTTCAATGAATGAGCCGGAGTTGGAGAAGGTAAAAAAACTTTCTCCCCTCGAGGGTATAATAGCTTATACGCTCGCGCGTGCATGTGTGTTGGATAATGGATTACGGTGGCAGTACAAATATATTACTATACTGTACTACTACAGATCGAACGCTCTTACGCCATAATTTGTATACTTTTCATTATCTTTAAAGTCGATGAGGCATTGTACGTCAACGTTGAACGAACACACCGGACTGCACTCGTGTGTCATACATCTTCGATGTACGGTAAAAAAAAAAAGGAAAATAAAAAGTACACGCTTTTTGGACATCATTACTATTGAGAGGAACTTTTTGCAAAACGACCAGCAAGTTGATTATTCGTCATTCAACCACCCCCCCTACCCGTACCCCGATCCATCAACAAGCATCCGTACTCTCCCCCCCAAAAAATTGGTTTCGTCCGCCAAAGAAGGGGAACCAACAGAAGACAAAACGTTCGCTCCCTTACGAGTCGAGAGAGAGAGAAACAAAAAAAAAGACTGCACAAAGTCGGCGCGCATGCACTTTTTAATAAGCCGCCCGCGCCTACACATTGTACCCATATGCTCACACACCGGGAAGTTTGTGCACCACACATCCATCCGGAGACTCGCCGGCAAGCCCGGGTGGTGCTTCTTTTTTTCGTCCCTCTGGTGCACCGCGTTCGCATTGAATGGCGCATTCCTCTCCCGCCCCCCCCCCTCCCATTTTTTCCCCCAAACAAGATTTACGACGGACGGTCCACGGGAGAGAATTCACCAGAGTTGTGTACATATAGTTACAAGAACAATCGGACTCGCTATGCCACTCGATCGTAGCAATAAATCTTTAGCTTCGCAGTTCAGATCATGATGATAATGATGAATGCATGATTTCGCTCGGATTCTCGCAATAACATGACGAAGGACGAGATAAAGAGTGAGCAAGTAGTACCTCAGCGCGAGAAAAGTCCGACTCGTGCCAAAGGAAAGCGAGAGAAGCGGGGGGGGGGGGCGACTCTCCGACCACCCCCCCCCTCGCGTGAAATCAATCGAGCCCTGCACGAGCCGAAAGTTCAGCGATGCGCTGTGCCAGCGTCTCAAGGTCTCTCTCCCTAATTATCCGAGGGTTGCGGGAGGAGGAAGAGCGAAAAATGCGGATGGGGGGGACACAGCATCAGGCTGAGGAAAAACAGGCGGAGGAGGATGATCCTCTTTAATCTTCGAACTCGAAGAAAATGCGCGTGTGTGTAAAAAAATCAAGTGAGCGTACGTCTGTGCGTGTTGCATCACCGATTACACACCCAACGGCACAACAAAAACATCAACGAGGAGAATGTATTTCGGAGTTCTCTCTTTCGAGTACAAGAGTGGACCTCTCTCTCTCTCTCTCTCTCTCTAGAGGCAGCTTCGCCATTGATCGGATAAGAGAGAAAGGACAAGACGGAGGAGAAGGAGGAGCAGCAGAGAAAGGTCGGGTGGCTGCGGCTCCACCATATTATACGTATACCCACGTGTATACCTATATACTTCTGGTAGTAGCAGTAGTACTACTACAACCACTCTTATAATACTAGCAGGTCGCGTCTTTCCCTCCCTTGTATACAACGCTTCTCAGCCGCTGCTCTCCTTTTTGCCGAGCCTGGGTTTAGCTGCGATGTGCGCAGACTCTCTTCAATGGACATGTATACATATAGTAGAGTAGGTTTCCTCCCTCTAGGGATAGGTGCAGTGTGCGTAAGAGCGTCGAAATCTTGGCTCCAGACTCCAGCATCAGCTTTTACGTATACGATGATGATGATGATGCCCGTTGCCCATTACGTTTCCCCCCCAAACATATTGTTCTCTCCTGACTCCTCTTGGCTCTCCACACGCCGGCCTTGCCTTCCATCTCACTGCAGCGAGTTGTATACACATGTGCTCTTTTACTTATTCTTTTCCACATATTATGCACCTGCAGAGGTATTATACACATCATAATTCTTCTTGTGAGAACTTTTTTCTTTTATTTACCACCCAAGCGAGTCGAACAATAGATCGATGGATAAATACCGTTTTGCTGCGTTTTGACGGTAAGTACTTTTAATGCGTGTGTGAAACTTTTTGTGAAAAATCCTTGGAAAACAAACAAACAAACAAAGTGGAGGATTGTTAATGGATGATGATGACTATTATTGAAGAAGTTGGTGCAGTTTCTCTCTCTCTCTTCTTAATCTCGTATTTAAAAAATGAATTCATCCGAA
Source organism: Copidosoma aretas (assembly GCA_030522625.1). NCBI lineage: Eukaryota > Metazoa > Arthropoda > Insecta > Hymenoptera > Encyrtidae > Copidosoma > Copidosoma aretas. The sequence continues at coordinate 21,090 of JAPYYV010006126.1, read as the reverse complement.
GCTTGACATGATCGGTCAAGTGATTTGCTAAAAAGCGTATGGAGAAAATTAAAAATAGTTCGTGCAAGTTTTTAACATGAAAACTGTTTTTTTTTACAACAGTGTAGAAGAAAAGCTCTCAATGAAGAAGTCATATATTTTATGATTTATGAGTAATATTAGACAGTTAATAACAACTAAAAAATAAATGCATACAACTGTTATAATTTTAGTGCTCAAGATTAGGATTAATAATTTACTGATGTATAAATGAACGTATTTTGTTACAACAAAAAGTGTATGATAATTATTACCTTCAATTTTTTTTTTCTTTCATTTACTTGTGCTGTGGAAAAAGTGAATACAAACGTTAGTAATTTGATAACTATAGCGATATAATTACCACTGCAGGAAAATAAATAGAGAGCTTCGCAAAGAGCTTAGTTGATTTGACGCAAACATTTTCGGGCACAGAACGTAATGTAAGCACTTATCACTGCATGCAAGGCAAGTCTATTTATAAAATAAAACTAGAATGAAATAACGAGAGAGAGATAAGAAAAGGATGAAGTAGAGGGAGGTGTACTATGTAATAGTGAACAATTCTTGGTTTGAGAAAATGAGTACGAGAAAAGATATCTCAGTGTAGATAATACGTAAGTAAGTGTATATAGAAACAAGAAGGAAATTGTAGAATGGGATGTTGCGAAATAGTTCGTTCTTTCGACCAAATTTACTTAATACTCAATTACTCCCTGAAAAATCCTTATCTCTGTACAGTATCAGGTACTTATTGTCGTAATATACACATTCAACAACAGTAGTAGTAGTAGTCTAGTAATAGGAGTAGTAGCGTAGTCGTCGTAGTAGTAGTAGTAGTAGTAGTAGTAGTAGTAGTAGTAGTAGTAGTAGTAGTAGTAGTAATAGTAGTAGTAATAGTAGTAGTATTAGTAGTAGTAGTAGTAGTAGAGTAGTAGTAGTAGTAGTAGTAGTAGTAGTAGTAGTAGTAGTAGTAGTAGTAGTAGTAGTAGTAGTAGTAGTAGTAGTAGTAGTAGTAGTATAGTAGTAGTAGTTGTAAGAGAGAGTATAGTAATGTACACAGTGATAATAACAAAAATAATATCAACAATAGCACCAGCAGCAATAGTAGAAGTGATAGAACAGTGATAGTAGCGATAATAGTAAACGATCGTAGTAAACTGCACCTGACTGTGACTGCACGTAATATAACGTAAAAGTGTATATATATATATATATATATATATACATCAATCGTATAGTAGAAGTATAGTAATATATAGTACAGCCAGCCGTAGTATAATATATAAGTATATGTATAGAAGGCAATGGCAGCTTTTTATACCTCTCTCTTATATCCCCAAAGAGCACTTTTGGAGTCGTCCTGATGTTCGTATTCAAAGCAAGTATACTTGTGCAGAAGACCGCGATCATGGACCGACAATCTCAAGTCTCACACTGGCTACAATAGCTCCCGCACGAACTTCTCGCAAAAAAAAAGACAGACACGTCCCGGAAGTGCGAAACGGAAGCTTTTACAACTATTAATACAACAATAATTTTTGTGTATACCATAGTATACTTACAACTCGCAGAGCACAAATCACAACAATCAACAGACTCACCTCACGCACAATGAGATCGCCGCCGCCGCCACCGCATCACCGCACTCTCGAAGCCCAGGGTCTTCCGGGAGCGACGGGCAGTCCCAAAGCACGAAGAATGGCGTTACTCCGCGCGGCGGCTCGTACAACTCTACTCTACTCGTATAGTCCTCGTACAACGTACTACAGACACTACGAACTCGCGTTCTCGCGTATCGTACGCTATATAGTGCTCGCTCGCAAGTCTTGTCTTGCGTTGTGCTGCGTCCCCTTGCCTCTCCTCTCCTCCCTAGCCTTGCCGCACCGCACACACTCTTCTCTTCACGTTGCGATTGCGCGTGTTTTTTTTTCTCTCCTCCGCTGCTGACTGCTCTCCACCTCCGTTCACTTCCAAGTCTTCCAACCCGTTTATATTGCGTTATGTATATATAGGTAGTATACTTGCGCGCGTGTACTACGAGAGTACCAGATCGAACAATCGAACTTCTTATACCTGTCTGTGGGAGTCTGATGGTCAGTCCGGGAATTCCGGGATGTGTTGATGTGTTCCAAAATTCGTTTTCTTCTTATCAGCTGATTTGCGTGAGCTTATAATGCTCATGCTACGAGAATAAATTCATAAAAGAGCAAAGAAGTTAAGTATGCAGCTCGGATACATAAAAGTACGAGGGAGCGAAACATGCACGCAGATAAGTGTTGTAGTGTGTGCGCACATTCGATCTTTTTGCAACGCCGAAATATTCGCGTGTATAAGTACATATAAGTAATAGACGATATATAGACCGTACAGACGCCATTCGTAGTTGTATACCTACACTCGCGGCCCGGCAAGTACTTACTCCCCTTTTGTTTGTAATACGGAAGCGGCCTTTTGTATGTTTTTCCCCTCCTTTACTCTCAGTCACCGACTCACCTCACTATCACCAAATTCTGCACGTCACACGCTTACTCTGTCGCTCGTGCTCGCGTAATTTTTTTCATTATATATATATTAATACTTACTTGCATATTATGTCAAATGAGATTATGTACCTACTGTCATTCCTGAGATAATCATCGATCAATTTGAAGTCCTCGTGTACTTTCTTCGCGAAATGCAAGGATGGAGGAGAAGGAAGAGCAAAAGCCGAAACCTGAGATTTTTTCAGCTATCAGTAGCATAGCATGTTCGCATCCAACTCTTGGAACACTCGATCTTCTGCAGAAACTTGTAAAATAAGTAAGTATATACCTATCTACGAGAACATTGAAAACGCGTTTTGTAACTTTTCCATTTCTTTGTAAGTACTATTCTATCTTGTAATTCTTGGTTTAGCAATGATAAAATTTATTTCGTTGCATTCAGTTTATTTTTGTTGTAAAATTTTAGTAATTTATATTGCACTAGTTAAATACAAAACATAAATCTTGCTTTCCATTTGTAATAAATAGTCCAACGGTTCAATTTTGATATAGCTAAGTCACCATGTTTATATATCCTTACATTGCGCCGTGTACATATACATATTATATGGGATAACCACTTACAAATAGGGAGAACTGATTATCTGTGTGTGTATTTACAATAAATTAATTAAAGATACATGTATGACAGCAATGTTCATTCAAATATTTACAAAAGTACAAAATAGTTATTTAAAAATACGATGTAGCACTAGTCACAAATTTACAATATAAAACCTATAACCTATTAGTTTAATCTTCTCTTAACAAAAACAAAATTTCACTGTTATCCAATGGTTTCAACACCCGGCACAGTGGTTTATTTCAACCGTCATAACTAAGATCACTGCGATTTTTTATCGATTAAAGCTACTGCAGTCTTGCTCCACAGGCCAGAATACTGTTCGATAGCAACGAATTTCGTTGGTTTCACAATCTAGTCTCGGGCTTTGTTTTCGTACGAACCAATTGATTCGATCTCAAAACGCCGTAGGACAGCGGTGCCTGGACACTATGACTGCTTCGCGAATTATTAAGCTCGATTTTGTCCTGATCGTGATGCTGCACATAGAGCTTTCGTCGATTAACGCACGCTTGAACCAGGGGCCGACCTCGAAGCTGTAGTTCCGAGTCGGTCTCCTCTTGACTATCTACGTCGCCTGAACAAAGAGCCATTTTTTGTTACTGGGAAATAATGTTGGAAAAAAAGACAAAGAAAGTATATTGCGAAATCTTACCGTCAGAACTATTAGTAGAAGGCAGATAGTATCGCGAGCCCGTAAATTTAGATCGGTCGTTAATTTTATTCTGATATGTGAATTCACGCGGTAACGTGTAGCTACGAGGTAGCGACAACTGGCTTCCATCGAAATCACTGAGTTCCTCGTCGCCGTGGCCTTCCTCTCTGGAAGTTTCTTCCAGCCCATTTTGATGATTGTTGCATAACCTATGGATGTGAGAAAAAAAATTGCAATTTAATCGAACACTACTTACGAAACGACAAAAAACACGTAAAAGAGATCGCACGAACCTGTGGTTTGCGACCATGGGCGGACTCCAGTGCGAATGGTGATAGGGCAAGCACCTCGGTGCCAACAGAATCTCCGGATTGCCCGCACACTTGTTCAAAGGTGATTTTCCCGTGGTCGTCGGATGTCCGGTTGGGTAATACGAAGACGAGGGCGGGGGCGGCAGGAGGCAGTGCATTTTCACGGGAGGCCACGAAGTCAGAACGCTACTGCCACCAGCTCCGCCGTTCTGCTGGGACAGGGTTGCGTTTGAGGTGCTGTGCAGCTTTGTATTGGGCGGAGGTTTTTGATTCGACGCCGTCGGATTCGACGAGGCAAACGAGGACGTGGACGGTGGAGGCACCAGCTTGCCCTCTTTAATCTCCTCCTGGATGGCTCGTAGCTCGCGAAGCTGCTGCTGCTTCTTTTCTCGGAGTTTTTCGTGAATGAGGTTCACGTTCAACGAGCTGCCTACAGTTATGTCTGTGTCGACTTTGTCCCTCCTCGTATTGTCATCCTGCAAATGATGCGTGAAAAAGTTATGGGTGTATATACACGTGGTTTTCGGTGGTTCACGATTGAATAAGTCATGTGTGCACAACGTACGTTATTAACACTTGGAACCGGCAAGGGTTTTTTCCAAAAGGGTATGAGTTGCGGGACGTTTTCGCCACCGTTGACCCATTTATTGTTCTCGCCCAGCGCCGTCATTGCTATGATGTTGGCTTGAGGCTGCGTCGGGGGTGGTACGAACGAGGTTGGTTTCTTTTTCTTGCGATTAGGATTCGTCACCGTCGGATTGGCAAATCGGCAGTTAAACACACCCGGTATGCCTCCGTTGCTCAGCTTCACTTTCCTCATACCCATCGCGTTGTTCTGCTTGTCGTCGAAGCCATTGATGTGCTTTTCTTGAAAATCATTCTAAAACAGCGTGACGACGATATTTATCTGCGCATTGGAAATCCGTGTAAGCTTTGATCTCGATGTATGTAATCTTACCTGGCGAGACAGCGAATTTGCATTTGTGCCGTTCATCCGGCCTCCGGCTTCGTATCTCAGTCTTCTCACGTGAAAATACCTTTGCGGAAAATTGAGGAGAAAAGTAAAATAAGCGTTCCATGCATGAATACAATCTGTCGACCATCATCAGTCACCCACCTATAGTACAGGCCCATGAAACACAGGCCACCGAAGAACAGGCCCAGGAGCGTGAGTATCAGTGACGACGGCCGAACGTTGCGGTACAGTTCGTTCCGGTTGACACCCACAGCCCACACGCCCACAAGTAAACTATTCTCGAGGAACATGACGGAGTAAAAAATGAGCTGAAATGCCGAAACGAGGTATAAATTACCAACTCATATTTTGCACTACGACACACAAAAGTATACGACCACCCTACCATCTTCTGCCGATGATTGGTCTCGTGCAGATTAACGTACGAGAAGACGTAGACGAAGGCCATCAACGAGGCGACGAAGAACTTCCTGAGCAGGGGCAGGCTCTCGTCGGCGCGAAAGAGCCCGTCGGGCGTGAGCAGCAGCCACGTGATCATGGACAGCCAGTGCAGTGCAACGACGACGAGCAGCCACTCCGCCCCGTAGACCGAGGCGTAGGCGACGAGGGCGCCGACTCTAGCGCTGACGGTGCAGAGCCGCCAGGCCAGCTGTGCCAGGACGCCGAGCCAGGTGAGGACGAGGCGCTCGAGGTTCCTCAGCCGGGCCGCGCCCTTGCTGAAGGAGGCGATCGCCCAGCAGACGCTCCAGAGCGACAGGCCGGCCGAGACGAGGGTCAGTTTGGCCAGATTGGTCGCGGCGTCCGCGTTGGCGGCCTCGTGCTCGGCGGCCGACTCCAGGGGCCAGAGGCTCACCGCGAGCAGGTAGACCTGGAGCAGGAGCATCGGCGCGGCCTCGCAGAAGCCGTGGATCAGCCTGAGGACGCAGAGCTCGCGCACCTCGTGCTTCACGTAGGCCAGCTCGACCGGGATGAAGAGCTTGAAGTAGCGCCAGAGCACGCCCAGCTGCGTCGTGTGCAGCAGCAGTACGCAGCCCAGCTTCCAGCCGCTCGTAGCCTTGCTGTTGGCCGGCTCCTCTGTCCTGTCCTGCTTGTTCGGCGGCTTGTCCGGGCTGCTGCTGCTGGTGTCGGTGTCGTTGCGGGAGTTGCTCCGAAGCTTGCCCCTCGGGCCCCACAGGTACCACTTGACGCTCATGATCTGTGGAATTCGCACCATAATGATGGAGCACAGGTATACATATTAGAGAGTTTTAGTCTTTATTATACATTGTATAGTATGTACAATGTCGCGTACTTACCTGGGAGACGACGAGCGACACGACGATGAGGACGAGGCTGAGGGGAAAGAGGAGCCCGGGTGTCTCCGGGTGGTGGGCAAGCGCGTATGCCATCGCAAAGTCGAAGACGATGTCGCAGAAGTAGGAGGCCAGGGATATTATGTTGAAGAGAACGTCGCACAGCGGCAGGAACTCGTACTGGTGTTGCTGTTGTTCTTGTTGTAATTGTTGTGGATGATGATGATGATGATGATGATACTGATGATTGTTATTTTGATGATGCTGTTGTTGTTGTTGTTGTTGTTGTTGTTGGTGATGTCGGAGTTCGGCCATAATGGGCCTCCGTTACCCATTTGGACTCCTTTTGCAGGTCGTTCTCTTGTTTTCCCAGCCGTGGATACAGACTTTTTTTTTTCCGACCCCTCACTCGCCGATCCAGCTCCTGCTTCGCCGGCTCCTTCTCCAGCTATTTTGACGGCAAGCAACAAAGATCGTTCGGTTACTTCTACTTTGCATGCGCATCAGGCGAGTGGTGCATTCAAAAGCGCAATCATGAGCGTAAAATTTGCGACGGCAAACACTGATATACTTTGACGAAGCTCATAAAAATGCACGATTGTGACGTAAACACAAAAGACGAAGATACATCTGGCCGTTTGTTGTTTCGCAAGGAGATAGAGAAACAGGAATTCCATTGATCGGAGCTGCAAGAGAGAGAGGCAGAAGGGAGAAAATAAAAGTATGCGAGACGCAAGCAAGTGCAAGTATAGTATACCATCATCGTAACTCTCGCGAACGCCGACGATGCGGGTTTCGAGTAACTTACTAACTTATCGTGATGCTTGGCACAATTCACGAATTTCGGGGGAAGGGAATCAGCAGTCGAGAAGCTATAAGTAGTTGTACGGAAACCATCTGCGACCGATGGGAGCGGAAGGATCGGTCCATCGGTATAAAAGGCGCACGCACACGCGCGCGCGCGCGTCACTTGCAGGATATTATACATACGAGCGCACACAATGGAACGTCCGTAACGCGGATAGAGGGTCGGTATTCGATCGTCGGCAGAAAAATACCACGGGATCGCGATGCACGGACGGCAAAGAGAGATACATCCCCGGGAAATCTGATTTCGGAGTGAAAATCGCGCGCGCGAGGAATAAAAGAATCGGTGGTGAAAAAAGAAGAAACAGCAGCTCACCGCGTTCCTTGCATATGGCCGGCCGCGGAATCGTCGTCGGTGGAGCGGCAGCAGCCTCGGTAGGAAGCACCGGCGCAAGGAACCCGAACCGTCGAGGATCAACGACGACGGCGACGACGACGACGACGACGACGACGACGGGACGAACAGCGGCAGCAGCCGGAGCTTAGGTTGGCCGACCTGAGGCCGCCGCGAGACATAGCGCTCGCCTCTCTGCGTGTTCTGCGCCGCGCGGAGTGTGCCTCCGTGCCCGTGCACACCCGTGCCATCGGCCTCTCCTTTCTCTCCTTCTCGCTCGAATTCTCCCGGAATGCCAGGAATCCTGCCGCGCGCTCGCACCGCCGCCGGGCCTCTCCCCTCCTCTCTCTCTCTCTCTCTCTCTCTCTCCATCTTTCGGAAGAGAAAAGAGCTGTCGCGCGCTTCTTGCTCCCATCATGCACGTCCACTCGACGGGGCCTGGACTCTCGGAGCTGCCGCTGCTGCATCGGTGCGCGGTGTATCATACACGAGTTTGGAGCTCCCGATGAAACGCCTCATCGCGAAGGCGCGGGTGCATGAATGTACTTTTTCCGCGGCGAAGCTGCGGGCCAGCGCATTCGAGAGTATTATACTTGCATGCGGGGCAAGGGATCGAAGAATGCCGTCCCTCTCTCTCGTTCCCGCGGCTCTTGTACACCAGCTCGTACGTGTGATGCGCACCATCAGCAGCTACGTATACATACTTACGGTAAATCCGCCGCTCGCATCCCTCGCGCGACAATTCCTTCCGCTCTTCCTTGTTTCTTCTTCGCGGGACTTTTTTTTCTTCTTTTTTCCTCAGCGCGATCCAAAAACTGCGAGGATACTCCTGCAGCGGCAGCGAAAACGGCCTCGCACAGAGAGGAGACCCGGAGAATGTTGATCATCCGCGGCTTTGGAGGAACGGCCAAGAAGTCGACGAAATGTTCCAAAAAGTTGGAAAAACGGCCTCGAGACGGGCATTCCGAAATGCTGCGTCGCCTCTTTGCACAAAGCTGTTTCCGCTGCTGGGGTATCTCGCGGTTCAACTCTATTTTGTCTCCTCCGAATTCCGCGCCTTTATTTTTCATCTTACAAAGGTACACATGTATATAAGTATGCTCCGCGCGTCAGCTGCGGCGAAAGAACCGGAAAAATCCCGGCGATCGGTCACCCTCCCGCGGGGAGAGGAGGAGAGTTTTAAAAGGATACAGAGCCGAGGTGACGTTCCCCGGGCCCCCGCGATCTTTGGAAAGCGACACTTCTTTCCGCCGCGTTTGTCTTCGCGACGGACTTTTTGTCGGGGACGACGACGACGCGTTTCTGCGAACGGCACGCGCGAGGATTTTTGTCTGCGCGCAGTTCCTTTTTATTTGCGATGGAGGCGACAGAGTGCTTTTTTTTCCATGACAAAACGTGGGATCGCGTGTGTACTGTGATAATGAACAACATCGTTGGACAAGCACCGCTGCAGTAAAACCATTTTATTTTTCATGTAGTGTACAAAAGTTGACGGAACAACGCTTCTTGATCCTTGAATGCTCCGTTCGATGGATACAATGTATTAGGCCAGTGGAAGTAGGAAAATCATGGGTCCAATTACGCACATTGCATTAAAATTGCAAGTATCGGACTTTGTTTAGCGTGTGGGCAACAAAAATCCGGTGAATTTGCGACCGGCTGGATTCAATTTGGTCAATTATTTTGGTCGAAATTTTCAAAATTTTCATTTATTTTTCATTTTGAAACACAAGCTCCCACGTACTCCAAACTTTAAGAAAATGAGTCTCTTGTGATCCTGAATATACAACTGAATTCTCATCGGAAAGTATTCATTTGTTTACGAGAAAAATCTCGAGAAAAATTGTAGTTTTTAACAATCAAATTTTTTTAATGTTTCATGTTGTCTGACCCCCTTTTTCTGTCGACAAAAATTGTTCATCCGGGGCTCATTTGGAGCATTAATGTTTATAAATGAACAAATAGTTAATTAATAAAAAAAAATTATCTTGGCGTCTACTTAGTTATGCTAGAGCAACTTTTTTTTTTTCAAATTTGTAAAATTACCAGCTACTCGGATGTGAAGATTGCATGACGATGGACCATTTTTTTTTGTTGAGATATTTAAAACAATATATACACCGCTGAAAAGTGTAAATTTTTCGGACGCTATAGTATTCCCACAGCATTATTGTAAAATATAGGTCTCGACAAAAAAATTGCCCCGGATAAAACATTTTTATCGACGGAAAAAGGTCAAACGGCATTAAACACTGAAAATATTTTTTTTGTACATTATAACGTCAATTTGACATCGTTTCGGACCTCAACATTGGGATGTAATTCAGAACGATGTTTCTCACATATTAACAAACAAGTTAAACTATGTCAATACCTGTGAGTAATTAAATCATTAAGTAATGAATAAATTAATTAATTGCCCTCATTTCTTGAATTCCGCTAGCCTATATCTTATGTGAGTGTGTTTGAAGTATGGGTATATATATATTCATATTTTGTATAAAAATAAAAGGGAAAATAATCTGTAGTTACAAGTATAATTGATGTTTTTTTTTACAAATAATCGTTTTACATTATCTTTGCCGCAATTGACATGGTTAAAGGTTGACGTTCTCGTATACACTGTATTGCACAATTATACTTTGAGCTGTACGAGAGTGATATTAGTAAAGTCCGTGCAAAAGGTCGAAACTATTTTCAAGTTCAGTTTTCAGACCATAGTACTTTTTGACGGCGAAATCAATATTTCAATCCAATTTGGCCCTCGCATAGCAATAATTTTCAATCAATAATGGTACAAAATTACTGATAAAGTTTTGCGGGACGTAAGTAAAAAATTGATTATATTTTGCACGAACTTACCTCGTACATCTTAAAATGTATATTATTAAGCTAAAAATTATTGCCACCATCATTGTAGCATAATTTTATTCGTGCATACTTATTAAATCAAAAACTTACTAAAAATCTACTACTTGGTAATAGAGCTAATTACAAAGGCAATTATTTATAGCGTTTGCATTTACTTTTGCGCGATGTTTTATTACAGCTAAAGTTTATAAAAAATGCATTATACTTATTTTTTATTGATTTTTCATCTGTGATTAATCTAATGAAAATATATAAATATCATGAATAACACAGGGCTACAAAAAGTGGAAAGGTAGTCCAAAGCAAACGCATTCTCCATGTACTACGAAGCGCGCATGTATATCAAGTCCTGCATTGCGTCAGAAATTTGTTCACATTCGTTAGTATCTACAAGAGCTTATACTTCAAAGTTAAATGGTAGAGTCAGTGCGTTGTCGCGTATGTAAATATTTATCTAATTAAAAAGAAAAAATTGGTTTGATATCGGATTTCTCCGCCTCGAAATACATGGGAAACACGTGTTTGCTTAGTAGGACCTTTTCATTTTTTTTGTAATCCTGTGTAATTATTGCAATGTTAATCTAAAAAAATTATGCAAATAATCGCCCTGTATAACAAACAATAAAAATTCCTTAATTCTATTTAATTTACAGTTTTGTTTTCGTAATAAATTTTCTTAAAAAGTTTTCAGTTAAGCAATAGTTCACAATACGATTTCATTCTTAAAATCTCTAGTTAATTCTTTGTGCGGTAAAATGATAGAGTTCAGTACTATTTTTTCAGAGGCCAAAGTCACGGAGGATCCTAAAAAAGTAAGATTTTCCTTATGCTAAGATCGGCATGGATAACGTTTATCGTAAAATAGGGTCCAGTACTATGTAGATATTAAGATGAAATAAAAAGTTAAGTCAGATTAGAGTACTGAAATTCGTAAATAATGATGAGAATTTTCAAATTACGGTAAAAATCACTTTTTTCCAAACGATTCAGTGTTAATAGAAACGTTTATAAAAATATGAAAAAGTATCCACGTAAAATATGAAAAAAATTATTTAACAAAAAGTAAAAATTAAACTATGTATGTTATTCAAATAAAAAAAGATGTAATAAAAAGTTAGTACAGACAAAAATAAAAACACATACCTAAAACGGTGGCGGAGGGATTGAGCTGACCATAGATATTGAAGAGTGGCTGGTTTTCCATCTTGGCAAAGGGCTTGTCAGGATTGGGGTCACAGGGTGTGCCTTCAACCCTCGCCCACTCGCCAATCCTACTGTCCTTGCCTATGATGCTATACAAGACTATAGAATGGGCCTGTATCGTGGCATTGTCAATCACGATAGTCTCACGTATCCGTACACCCGCACTTATCGTCACGTTTGCGCCTATGCTCACGTTTGGGCCTAACTGCAATTTAAACGTGTACTTACGTCATTCGTTCTTTCGTAACGAAAAATGCTACGTACTTTGCATTTTGCATAAGAAAATCACTTGTCAAAATGATTCTTGAATGAATTTTAAAACGCACTGAAATAACTATAGCTAAAAAAATATGAATGCAGTGATGAACTTACCACTGCAGTAGAATGAACAGAAGCAGTAGGATGTATGTAGACATCACCAATGATTTCACATGGTCTGTTTGTTTCAGATACTAGTCTCTCTGGCCTGTTTTGTGTGTACAAAGCTAAATAATGACGATTGACATAAATGGCTGAGCCTGCAGTTTTCACTTGAGACCACCAGTTTGTCACTGGTAATGCAAATAGCTTTCCACCGTTTACTAATTTCGTTATGATATTCTGTTCCAAAGATATGTAGGCTGAATCTTTGCCATGACCATTGGCAATCCTATTGGAATATATTATTCATTTTCAACCCAAATTACTCAAGAGTAATAAGAAATACATACAGATATTAACTTACGTAAATTTTTCCTGTGGCCTTTCGCTGTAAAAAACATCAGCCATGACTTGGAAAATTTCATTCGTCGCCACGTAAACTCCACAATTGATAAGAGTAGACACAAACGTAGATGGCTTTTCCACATAATGTGCAACACAGCTCTCATTACTAATGACCAAACATCCATAATTAAGGGACTGCTGCCTGGTAGCTTCTGTTGCCATTATTGTCAAAAGGGACTTTTTATTCTTATGAAATTCTAAGAGTTCCTTAAGAGGGAAGTCAGCACACACGTCACCATTGAAAATAAAAAAACTCTCCTCGCCTCCTGCTCTTATCTGATCTCTAAAGTGATACATTGATCCAGCCGTTCCTAGAGGTGTGAATTCTTGTAAATATCTTATCACAACACCATTGCTGCGTGACATTTCCTCAGCAAACGGCTGTATGTCGGCTACGTTGTAAGAGCCAATGATTAACACTTCAGAAATACAGCCCACTTTTTTACATGCCTCCACGTGGTGCTGAATCATTGGAATACCAGCAATCGGAAATAATGGCTTGGGTATGTCTAAAGACAGTGGCCTGAACCTTGTCCCTAGAGTCCAGAATATAAATATTTACCTTTTGTAACTCTACTCCAAAATTACGTATACCTAACATGCCTACACATTTATAAGTAATATGAAAATATTTACCTTTCGAGGGACCCCCAATAAGGATGACAGCTTTCATCGTACAAAATATTGGAGCAAAAGAATCAAATAGTCATATAATAAGTGGTAGATATGTTCCACATAAATCTTTTAATTACACATGATGCAAACAAATGACAAAAACATCAGCACAAACGTTCAAGAACGAAAGCAGCCTTGTTTATATCACAAACATTTGTTCTTGAAAATCGTTCCACACAAGAAAACTGTAGACCGACAAGTGTATAAATAAAACAAGTTGACGAACAGTAGAAAGCTTCCCGATTGTGATGACGTTCACGTTATGATTTGATTTAACAATATGCTACTGTTCGTCTGTCTGCCAAAGTGCCACTCCAAATAGTCCAAATATTCCGTGACGTGACTACATCGTCTGCATCAGACCGCAGACGTTCGTTCACTACTTGATAACCACGTCTGTGTACGTTTTTGGACAGTCATCGAACCGTTCAATGACGGTCCATTTGTGGGTGTGCTTGTGCTCGTCTTTAATCAACACCGTCAGCGCCACACAAGGTGACGGTTATACAAAGCTTTGACAGGGGGAATTTCGACAACTAGCGCCGAGAGTCTGGGTGAAATTCGGTAAGTGGCGAAAATGAAAAGTTACGAGAGAACCAACTGGACCAGTAGCGCGCGCCTCTGCGGCTTCTGCTGTCGGTCTTCCTGAGGCAACGGCCATACGATAACCCGCGTGCTTGTTCTCTGCTCCCGGAGCTAAGGCCATAATCGGCGACTTGCACGCTTATTTTCATCCATCGAGGCTCAGCTTTGGCAAAATCACATTATCAAAATGACGAACAAGGCTGAATTAGCTTGCGTGTACTCCGCCCTCATCCTCGCCGACGACGATGTCGCCGTCACTGTGAGTAGCATTTTGCTTTGTTCTTGGCACTTGCTGTTTTTCGTTGTCAAGTGGTTGATAGTTTATTTTTCATTTTTTTCTCTACGTGTTTCACATTCATTCAAGAAACTATTGTTGATATTTGTAGGTCTGTTAACGAAGTATGTCTGTTACTGTGATATGAAGTGTATACATTGATAATTTAATGAGGTTATGTTTACATGTAGCGCCTACACATGCTTTCTCGTAACGAAATGTCGGTTAAAACTACTTACGTATTCAAATTTTTGTCATAAAATATATGAGATAAACATGACTTTTGTAACGTATCAGATTTGTCCTTGACATCGATTATTTACAACAGTTTGCACGTCACACATGTTTTTTTATGCATCTACCCTATCCCGATTCAACCGTATGAGACATGTTAAATTGTAAGTTTAGCAACTTAAAAATTTTACATTAACTACCCCGGTTAATGTACATTCATGTTTTTATCACATCTAACGCTAACACATGTTTCTTTGTAAACTTGAGTCCTCACTTTCATCCACCGGACTAGAATAATCTCTAAACTAGCACGGTCAGCATTTCGAGGAAAAATTAATGTGAACAAGAACCTGTTAGGTTGAATAATATCATTGAAACCGAGGTTCTTTTTATGACAGTTCAATTTTTTCACAAAACTGTAGTTTACGACACTCGAATGTTGATCCAAATTAACGTAAAATTTGGCAATATGGTCATCATAATGTTTGATTAAAGCTTGTGGGTACCCTTGTCCATTGGTTCAAAAACAAATAATTTGACTGATTCCAAAAAAAAAATGGCAGCATGGTGAAAGTTCGATTGTTGTAAAGCGAACCAAAAAAAAAAAGGGTGTTTCAACCCGCAGTATCTATTTATACACTTTACTTGAATGCATGTAATAAAAAAAAAATATCGATTGGCAGGGTGAAAAGATTCAAACCATCCTAAAGGCTGCTAGTGTGGACATTGAGCCTTACTGGCCAGGTCTTTTTGCTAAGGCCCTGGAAGGTGTCAATGTGAAAGACCTGATTACCAAGATTGGATCTGGTGTTGGAGCTGCCCCATCTGCTGGTAAGTTTTTTTTCATCATGCTACTAATATTTACAGTCCTTGTGTTTCTGTATCAATTACAAAATACAGTGCAAATGGTATCCCTAACAGTGGAGATTGAATAAAAAAGTAATTTTGACATATTTCTTATTTCCAGGTGCGCCAGCTGCTGCAGCTGCTGCTTCCAGTGATGCTCCAGCTGCCAAGGAGGACAAAAAGGAGGAACCAGAAGAAGAATCAGATGACGACATGGGCTTTGGTAAGTTGACATAGCACTTTATTTTAGTTTTAACATTTGTGGTTTAAAATCCAATGATTATTAAACATGTATTAGCTACTGAAACAAACGAAACAAACCCGTGTGGATAAATAATAGATGAGAGATTGTAAAAAACATATTCTTTCGTTATGTAGACTAATGCTACTTTACTAATGAAAATTCTAATTTTCTTTCTGTTATAGGTCTATTTGACTAAACAAGCTCTGATGGGTCCATTTAACAAGTTTCGAGTAGTACATTTTTATGTAAAATATAATTGAACTTTAAAAAAAATTAAAAAAAAAAAAAAAAACTGAAAAATCTAGATCCCTGCATTTCATTTTTTTAATCCTCCGTACAATTACAAACACTAAATAATTTTTACATCCTCTAATATATGTCTAAGACAGTTTTTATCCATCTAAGTTCTAAAATTAGATACTAAAGATTAAAATTCTTCATATTCAAAACAAATTTTATTTAATATGAATGTATTTTAGCTTTTTTCGGTATAATAGATCATTTGTCATTTACTTCGTTTTCTTCAAAATCGACACACGTTTCTTATATTAAGTTACATCAGCCTCTACATTGTCATTTTACTTATAAAATGATTCTTTTGTACCAAGAGTTAAATCCAGTCAGCAGTTACAAACAAAAATCAGAATTTGTAAAACATCCCAACCTCGGTCTCTCTTTTCAAGTTTAAATACATTACATTTCAATGGGAGCGATGTTAA
This sequence comes from Copidosoma aretas, assembly GCA_030522625.1. Classification (NCBI taxonomy): domain Eukaryota; kingdom Metazoa; phylum Arthropoda; class Insecta; order Hymenoptera; family Encyrtidae; genus Copidosoma; species Copidosoma aretas. Next base: position 5,113 of record JAPYYV010006126.1, on the reverse strand, counting down.
ACCACTGAAGAAAAAAAAATACCAAATCGACGTTCTCCCTTAAGCAGATTTCGGTGGTTCGTCGTATCCTTTCATATCAGGCTCTGAGAGCGGCAGCCACTGGGCCGAAGCCCCAGAGCCGGTCAACACACGATGGAATAGCTCGTAATGGCGCACTTCAGAGACCTCTGCTCGAGCGAGTAGCTTGCCGTTTCCTTGGTATACCGAGAAGTCGAGGCTGCAGAGTGCCAGTACGTCGGCTGGCAGGTCGAAATTCAGGGTATCGTTCCACACAGGACTCGTGCCTTCACGGCGTTTGCCGGTCTTCCGGCGCTTCAGGCTCTTGCCCTCTTTCATCACGTTCACCTGAAAAAAATCCGTGCACGCGTTAAATTTTCCAAAGTTGTCGCCTCGTGCGAATTCGTTTCTAAGTAAAGATCGTCCCTGGTAACAAATTTCTCGTAATCTTCAGACCCGTTGGAAATTACTCAAAAGTATATTAATCCCAGCGAAATCTGTTCGGTAAATTGTATCAAAGTAAAGTGTGATGGAAAAGTTTTTGTCTCCATCTTCGTCAGTTTTTGTTCACGCGGAATACATCTTCCGAAACCTCAAGTATTTCATAAATTTCCTTGATCGCGAGTGCATAGTACACACCGCAACGCGTTGTGAGCAGGGATTATCTTTTTTCTCGCAACATCGAAACACCCCTTGTTCCGCATAACCACCTGAACGTAGGGCTCGAAAGTCGGGTCGGTCTCGTCGTTGGTTGGTAGGTTCCTCGCTCGGATGACAATGACCGTGAGCCTGCCGGCCGAGGGCTGGTAGGACAGCGAGACCATCAGCTCGCCGAGCGACGGCACCTTGAATCTGCCCTCGCCGCCGTAGCGGTATATCGACGTGGTCATGATTTGCCGATCGCGGCTGAGGTCGGTGACCGAGGACATGGCGATCTGCACGTAGCCCATCGCTCGGTGCTTGGCCGAGGCGTCGGAGTCGTAGAGAAGTACCTCGAGGGTGCGCTCGGCCAGTTGGCAGTTCGGTGGTACCTCGAAGACGAAGTCTTCGTCGAACTCTGCGGGTCGGTCGGTCGATCGTGGATTTTAAACATTTCGTGGTCGGGGGAATGGTCGATTGAACAGAAAAAAAATCGCCAAAGCGTATCTTGTTTCGAGATAGTTGTGGCAAAAATAAAAACCAATATAAATCCACCCCGGATCTCAGGGAAAAAAGCTCGCGCGTAATACCCCAAGTGTTACACATACTCACCAGGATTCAGAGTCTGCTTGTGTACGGCGGTCTGCTTGACCGTGGCCCGATCGGGCAGCAGGCGTATCTTGGCGTAAGGATCTGCCGTTTCGCTGAGGTCGCGCGCACGAAGGTCGCGCGCCTGCGGGGCAAAAAATGTGTATTGTCAGTTGTGTACGCTAACTTCCAGTTGTTCAAACGAAAACGTCCCAGTCGGGAGCTGCATAATTGTTGTATATTTTTTTTTTTTGTGACGCCAATCGTTACTATTGAATTGGGAAACGGCTAGTTTTCAAAGTTCACTGAAAAACCGGGGAACAAAGTTCTGAAACTCGACAGAAATGAGTACCGGACTCTTACTCCATTGGCGCGTGTGTAAGATGAGTTCAAAACGAATGAGAAAAAAAAAAAAAAGACTGTATGACACGAATCATCGTGCCTTGTAAAACATTGTCAGCAAACTCCTTTTTTCGTGGAACCGCTCGTATAGGTGTGGTTTTCCGATCGATTACAAGACAGAGTGGGGCCATATACGCACGTGACGTCACAAGATTCTTTTCGCCGTCGCGGGGTTGAAGCTATAAGAATTCGAAGGGCAAGGGATGTCAGGAGGGGGGGGGGGGTGGGGGTTTCGAGGAGCTCGACCGTTATTTCTTATCTGCTTCTGTATAGGGGAGGACGATGAATCGGGTCTTTTCGTGGGATAAACAAAATTGTTTATTCCGCTCGATCCGTCGGATGGATCATCGGAAAATATTGTTCGCTTGTTTGTTTGTACAAAAACGCAAACCATAACGAAGATTGAGCACGCTAGAGTTATATGCGTGACGTCATGCAAGATAACAAATTTATAACCATTGTGTGACGTCATATAATACTACATTCCCCACTCCGACCCCGAACCTTGGCTCGCTCTATACCTTCTGATGCGGTGTTTTATTCATAGAAAACAAAAACAAGTGTCTAATATTTTTTGACAATGTAAAGCCTGACGCGCTGGATAGTAAAATGTATGGATTTTTTATTCGGGTGAGGACAAGATTTCTTCGCGTTTCTCATCTTTCGTAGCAAATATTTAATTATTTTTTTTTCTTCTGCTCAAAGTACGTGCGAAGGAATATCACCAAGAATCGACCCTTCTTTGCCACTTCGAACTTTTGCATCGAACAAGACTCTACTCCCCGGCCATGTGGTAAAAGCACAGCGGAGAGCGAATTGATCCAAAAGTCGGAAAAATGATCAAGCAAGTATGTAAGTTATACGTTCTGTACGCATCTACGAGGGACTTTGAAACTCTGTCTCCGTCGCGCCCACACGCGCGTCCAAAGCTCTGGCGTGTACCTCGGCTCTCCGCGCGGACACAAGAACTTCATCCGCTATTCCTCTTGTCCTTTCTTTCTCCAAACAGTCCCCGTCGTTTGCACCGAAGCGCGACGACGGCCTTTTGTGATAGCTTCAGGTCTCTACGGTAGGGAGAAGTGGCAGAGTTTTTTTTTTTTTCTTCCTTTCCTCTATTCCTCGGCCCTTTGTTTCTCCTCCGACGACTGTTCGCGCGAAAAAGTTTGGACGAATAAGGCTTCGTGATTTATTTAATGAAACAGCTGTCCTTTTTTGTCAGTGGCGTGGAACGAAACGAGCGAAGACACACGACCGTATAATCGAAGAAAAGTTAGCCGAGACGCGACGGCCTTCGGTGCAAATGAGAGTTATGGTCAAAGTCGAGCGGAGGAAAGTAAAAACTGTCGGCCAACGAGTAGACAAGTCTAGTGAAACTTTAAACGACACCCCGACCGAGATAAATAAATTTGATTCACACGACTGTTTTGACTTTGAAAATTTTTATCTCCGAAGCTTATTATTATACGTTCGTATTTTTTTTCAGCCCAAGGTAGCGCGTGGTACATACGCCCCAGCAGGAATCCCGGCGCGTGTAATTAATGTTCCCGAAACAATAGATCAAAATTAAGCACCTGACCCAGATCGCGGCGTAAAAAGGTATATGGGGGAGGTGCGCCGGTTATTTATGCTCATCATAAATCACGATTTAAAATTGAATCAGGAACAAATCGCGCGGTATCTAGCTTTCAATATTCTAAATTTTATCAAAAGTGTTTGGTTCGTTTTTTTTATCATCTGATCAAATGAGTGATGATGAAAACAAAAATTTAGCTTATCCGTGTAGAATACTTTGAGTAAACAATATTTTCATTATATGATCATTTTGATTTATTTTTGGATTTATTTTTCGTGGGCCTAGTTGTTGCACGGCCACATGCGGATTTTCCTAATGAAACTATTAAGATTTCAACTGAATTTATGGTTCATGGTTTATACTCGTATTAAAATTTTACGATCATTTTAAACTTTTAACGGAGTAATGAAATAATTTAATTTGGTTACAGCTAGCGGTACAGTTAATCTTATAAAAAACTTTGACTAAACAATATTTTTATAATGTGATTTACTCACTTATTTTATTTATTTATTTTTGCAGGCTATCGCATCTGACTGACCAAACATGGGGTTTTCTACTGGAACTATTAAAACTTAACTGAATGTATGGTTTTTGGTCCAGTATCGTATACGATTATTTTAAACTTTTAGAGGTATCTTAAAATCATTTAATTTGGTTACAGCGGTACAGTAGATCTTGAAAAACTTTGACCAGCCAATATTTTATGATATAAATTTTTTCATTCACTCATTATATTTATTAACCCATTTTTGTGGGCTAGTAATGTTGCATCGCGTCAGTATAACCAAATGCGAATTTTTCCACTGAAACTACTTATTACTATTTCAACTGAACTGCGGGCTAGTTGATGCATCGCCTCTGTCTGACCTAACATGGGTTTTTCTACTGAACATATTAAAATTGTAACCGAATTGATGCGGCCTAGTTGTTGCATCGCCTCTTTCTGACCAAGAATAGATTTTTCTACTGAAACTATTACAGTTTTAACCGAATTTATGCGAGCTATTTGTTGCATCGCATCTGTCTGACCAAACATGGGTGTTTCTACTGAACCTATTAAAATTGTAACTGAATTGATGCGAGCTAGTTGATGCTTCGCCTCTGTCTGATCAAACACGGATTTTTCTACTGAAACTATTACAGTTTTAACCGAATTTGTGCGAGCTATTGCGCCTGCCTGACCAAACATGTGTATTTCTACTGAACCTATTAAAATTGTAACTGACTTTATGCGAGCTAGTTGACGCTTCGCCTCTGCCTGACCGAACATGGGTTTTTCTACCGAACCTATTAAAATTTCAACTGAATCGATGGTTTTTGGTCTAGTATCGTATACTTACGATCATTCGAAACTCCCAACTAAAAGGTATCTTCGAAGAATTCAATTTGTTTGTAGCAGTACGGTTACTCGATGATCATCACCAAACTAATAAATTGCTTCAGGACAAGTATTCAAAGAATCGTACCGCACGATAGTTATACCGCATCGGGGCCGATAAATTCACACCATCGGTAGATTAACCCGTATCCGGTCAGCCAGAAACAGGTAAATCAAGGATCTCCGCCCCCCCCCCCCGCCCCCACAAACCTCGATGATCTTGACGCTGAGCAGGCCGCTGGGCGCGTCGTAGGCCAAGCCGAGCCTCAGCTCGCCCCGGGTCTCGTTGGCCGAGCGCGGACAGGACAGGTCGTCGCCGCTGTCGGTGCTGCTGAGCCGCGTGTGGCACGACGAGCCCGCGTCCGAGCCGTTGCTGCCGAGGGGCAGCCGGCGCAAGATGACCATGCGCTCGTCGCTCGCGACCAGGGCGCCCGCGGGCAGCGGCGGGGCCAGCGGACTGTGCTGGCTCGCCTCGTCGCAGCTGCACTCGGACAGGTGGCGGCCCACTGTCGGCGCGAGCGTGTATTACATGG
>JAPYYV010006125.1:0-16895 GCA_030522625.1 Copidosoma aretas | reverse complement strand
TTAGGAAATCTCTGGAAAATATTTCTAGTAATTTTTCTGTATTCCTATATACAGGATTTACTAGCTACAGAAAGTTTTATGGTACTATATTCATGTGCTCGAGAGAATTACGATTTTAATTGAAAAAATAACAATTCTCCACCCGATTCAAACAGTTTTATAGGTTAGGAAACCTCTAAAAGTAATTTTTCTGTATTCCTCAGTACAGGCGCTACTAGCTGCAAAAAGTTTTATGGATCTATATTTATTTGTTAAATAGATTTACGTTTTTAATTAAAAAAAAATTTTTTTCACGTGATATTAACAGCTTTTGTAGGTTAGGAAATAACTTGCCAGTGTTGACTATGGTTTTTCTCTATTCCTAGTTCAATAAACTACAAGCTCCAAAAAGTTTTATCGTTCTATCTTTCTTCGTTCTAGAGATTTACGATTTAGAGGAAAAAAAAGCCGATTTTGCCCACTGTGCGGCGTGCGGCGGAGGAAGAAGCTACTGCCGAGTATAACAAAAGAAAGCCGAAGAGATGATAGCCGCCGAGTCTTTCAGCGCGTGGGAAAGCTGTGTGTAACAATATATATAGCTCATACACCGCTGTAACTAGGGCAAAAACTGTCAGAATGAAGTCTTGTTGACAGGAGTAAGTAATGAAGTGACGACAGCAGAAAAGAGAGTAGTTGGATTTACAATTCAGCCTCACTTCAATTCTACTTCAATTGGTCTTTCAGTAAATGGTCTTGTCGTGTCTAAGATGTCGTTGTATAGCCCCCCGACCATTGAGAGGTTCACTGCTGAGAAGCAGTTTAAACAATTAAACTGAGCAGATCCAGAAAATTATAGGAACGATCCTGTTGATTTGTTATTGGATACGGTTACTCATGCTGCTATAATAGGTCAGGTTATTAAGGGCAGACCAGGTCATCTAACTGCTTCGCTTTTTTTATTAGGTTGGTTAATTTCAGGTCAAACCTCAAGTATTGAAACCGACGTAGTCACAGAATAAAAGATTCATAACTTTGCACTGTGAAGAAGAATCAAGTTTGTCAGATCTTTTACAGAAATTCTGGGAGTATGAAGAAATCCCGCTCTGTGAGATGAAATCATCAAAGAATGATAATGCCTCTGAAGAGTTTTTTATGGATTCGTACAGCAAAAATTGTCCAGGTAGATTAATAGCTAAGTTAATATTCATATCTTTTTCTCAGGTCTCATTAGAAAAGGGAAATGAAGCCTCAAGCATAGCTAAAGGTGCCTTCCTTAGATTAGAAACACGCTTTAAATGTAATCCCAAGCTGCTTGAAGAATAAAAAAATTTTCACAAGAATATAGAGCATTAGGTTACATAAGGTTACGTTCCAAAGGTGATTCTCGTAATGTATCACGTTGGGACTTACCTTATTATGGTGTGCTCAAAGAAACGAGCACTACAACAAAAATTAGGGTGTCATTAACAGTTTATCCTCGGCTAAGGACTAGGTTTCTTTTCATTCTTGTCTTTATGCAGGTCCTAATTTATTACCTAATCTATTTGTTCCAGCAAATAGAGGTCAAAAATGCGGATCAACCTTATCAAGCCATACTGTGGAGAGACTTTGCAACTGACACGTTGCTAGTGTACTATTTGAGAAATGTAATTTATGGTTTGGTATGTTCTTCGTACTTGGCCTCTAGGAGTACTTAAACTGTTACCAGAAATTTATGAAAGGGAATATCCACAAGTAGTAAAATTTCAAGAAACTTGGTTTATATGGATGATTTTTCTCAAGTGATTGCACTCAAGAGAAAACGAGATGAAAGCTTGATAAGCTCGACACAATTATGCGTCTAGGTTTTATTCCTTTTCGTCAATGGACCTCAAATCGATCTGACCTTTAGACCAAAATCAGTAAGAACAAAGAACGCAGTTGATTGCAGGCAAAATAATGAGTTAGTATCAGTGTTAGGTTTGACGTGGAGCTCCAATTCAGACGAGTACACGTTCATGGTTTGCAATACTTGTAATGTTCCTAGATGGACTAAACGTACCATGCTTTTATCATTGTCCAAGACCTTTATCCTACTTGGCTTGATGTATCCTACTTTGATAAGACCAAATATATTCATGCAAGAGTTTTTGGTAATAAAATCATCTTGAGGCGCTCAGTTACCCACTTGAATTGATTTTGAATAGCAAAAATGAATTGTTGAAGTACACGATTTAAATAAAATTCGAATTGCTGATTGGAACAACTGTTCTACGGAGGCTTGTCAATTTGACATTCTTGGCTATTCAGATGATATGTAATAGAAAATATAGTGTATGTGTCATTGCAGCTTGATAAAACTAAGGTTGCTCCTTTCAAAACTCTGAGTATTCCAGGCTTGGAGACAGCTTGGAGGTTGCGCAGAACACCTGTTGTCAAAACTAGTAGACTATTTCTTAAAATCTGCAGTATTTAAACATCCTGAATTACACCTATGGGCTGATTAAAAAAATGTTCTTTATTGGCTTCAAGCTCTACCCTCTAGGTGGCTCACTTTTAGAGCTAATAGATCCGCTAATATACACCTCCCAATGTAAGTTGAATCCAACTGGCATAGCCTCAAGAGGTGTTTTACTATTTAACTTCCTGAGCAAAGATTTTGGTGTGGTAGCCTACTGCTACTTCATGAAATCAACCTTATATGTCCCAAACTAGAAGTGTCGTTAGATAAAACATCGCAGTCGAAAAATAAATCAGATTTTGAGGGTAAGGTTTTAAAAACTACTTTAGTTACAACATGGGATCTGTACTACAAGCACGCAAGTCAAAGTAAATAGATTCTAATCACAGCCTACAACAGAAGGTTTATATTTCCTTGTAAAAAAAAAGTATTTGAATATTTTCAAAAAAATGTTTAGTTTATGAGATAATTTTAAAGTGGACTCCCAAACCTACTACACAAGTTTGCGTCCACTATTTTTCAATTAAAATAATACGTTAAATAGTAGTTCTCAGTAGCTTTGGACTTCTGAATAAACTTTTCTGTTTACGCGAACATCAGAAACTACCGAAAGCAACGCCATTGTCTTTAAATTATCTTCATCAACGATACGGGAATAGCTAATACGTAATAGCTAGAAGCTTGCGCATAAATCTCTGGACGATATATTCCAAGTTGGCGGAAGCAGCAACCTTTCTTTGTGTCTCTTATGGCAAAAATCATCCTATGTGCTTTTTAACAAGGCATATCAAGTTTCTAAAACACGAAACTTTGCGAAGCCAGTAGTGCGTAATCTATACGTGTTCATAAGAAAATCTACTAAATCAGTGCCAATACTCATTTAGTCTGAAAAGGTATATTTATATATATATATAGGAAACATTTATAAGGAAATTATCTAATCGGGAACCCTCATAATTTTCCATTAGAAGCTGATCAATGTACCTCAAGTGTAAACCGCAGTTCTATTAAATTTATTTCAGTGAATTTATGTTATTGTGATTATTTCTGACCGATCATGTGAAATGCTATTCAAGTGTTTCAATGCTATTCGAGTGTTTTCAATTTTGTGTTTATCATGTAATTTCCCCGAACTTTAAGTTTCTTAGAACTATCGTTTGCTTTTACACTTGATTATTCTACATATGAATTCTGTATTTTCTATATTATCTAAACACTAGATTAATTGCTTTATTCATAATTGCATTAATATATTTAAATCATTGTCATCATCACTTGTAACATTATTATTATGATAAACCTTGTAACATCGACTGTATAATATTATTGGAGCCAAACGTGGTTTTACCACTTGGCTTCATAAATGCTACTTATACTTATTTATATGTGCAATCAACTGTGTGTATACTCCATTAAATAATCAGTTCAATACAAATAATTTTTATTCGACTTAGCTTAAAACAAAAATGTAACTTCGATTTAAAGACTAAACATTAAATCTTCTTCAAATTTTTGCTTACTCATGTAGGAAGTTTTGTAGACGCAAAGAATTATGTTTTCTCAAAAACATGAAAAATAGGTTTTTTACAGTAACAAAAATAAAAATAATTTTTTTAAATTGTCTGCGCGTGTGTAGATGTGTGTGTAACTGTGTACGTGGATTTGTGTGTAATCATTTATTAACACTTTCGTGCACGGGAATGGGCCGGGTTAGTGTGCCAATGCCAGTGTATAATGACTGAAGTAGTGAAAAATTTTTTAGAGTAGTATATTACAAGTGATTCCCGTGTGATTTTTTTTCACTGAGGCAGAAGGTCGGGTTTTTTCATTTTGTTTTTATTTTGTTTATCGTACGTCTATGTACGTATACAAACTTTTTAGTTTCAAAAGGATTTCTTTAAGATCTTTGTGATTAGTATAAAAGTATCATAGGCATGATTACTGCCTAAAAACTTTTAAAGAAAAATCATGGTCTAGTTATATCTTTACGCTTGTTGTCGCGATTGTAAAGTTTTACTCAGATGCTAAGAAAAAATATCCAAGAGTCTTCTACTGATAAAATGCAAGTGGGTGACCCAGAAGAAGTTGAGGCACGCAGTCGGTACAGGCAGAAACAAAGAATCCATCGCGTCCCCGGCCCGAATTATATATGGCATTTTGATGGGCACGACACGTTAAAAACGTTCGGTTTTCCTATTTACGGATGCATTGACGGCTACTCCAAGAAAGTTATGTGGCTAGAAGTTGTTACGACAAATAATGATCTAGCGGTTGTAGCTCATTACTATTTGTCATGCGTTGACAAATTTGGACATATTCCCACTCTTATGAGAGCTGATAAGGAGACTAAAGCTACGCTTATCGAAGATCTATTCGTGGCACTACGTTCTGTACATACAGACCGATTTGCTGGTTTTTACGGTTTTTAAGTGGTAAAGTACGCATAATCAACGAATCGTAAGGTTCTCGCGACAACTAGAAAAGCAATAACTTGATTTCTACATTTAACTGTTCAAGGAGATGGAAAACGCAGGCATTCCAAATATCAGTAATAAATTAAATAATAAATGCCATAGGTTTTGTCTTGGATCTCTAATTCAGAATGAACTAAATACAATTCTTGAGGATTGGAATCAACTTTTGGTCTGGCAGCATTGCAATGTATTGGGTGGAATGCTAAACGAGCTGTTTAATTACCCGGAAAAATTTAGAAAAATACACTACAAGAAAAAAATCGATGGAACTGTGGTTAAGCGCTTATTAGCTGATTATTCTTTACAACTTATTCTCTTTTCCCCTGAATTCGCAGAATTGGTGAAGACGTGTGTGGATGACATTACTAATCCATGCACATGCGAAAATGCTTGTAATTAGTACACAACTATATTAACCGCTATTAACGAACGGCATCGTAAAAATGTTTGATCCAGCGTTTTATAAGAAACTTTTTTCGCCGAAATGCCAATACTGTAACGTGCATGCTGTTATTCTTAAATTAAGTGTTAGTACAGAGTAATCGCATATGAATATTGTATGGAAAAATAAACTATTATTTATTACTAATGCACTTTTCATTAATTTTTTACAATAACCGCTTATATATTCTATCGTCTTCCAAAACAGTAAATTTAATTGCATCGCATCACATTTCACCATCGTATCACTTGCATTGGCTTTTACAAAATATTTTATCAAATATGAAACGTTCCCAGCAAACAAATGTACTATATTTAACATATCTATGATTTTTCAATACGTTTTTTTCGAATTAACAGAACAAAAAAAAACTGTTAAACAGTATATGATCATTATCATTAATACTACAGATGCTACGGATACATCCAATGATTTGGATTTAATTCTGCTGTTAATTACACAGTACACGGTTTATAACCATGTGCAGATGTTTCAATACGATTAAATAAGGTTCGGTGATCAGAAACGGGCTTGTTAAATGGATATCAACGTTTTGAAGGACTTTTTCCTGTATGGCTCATTGGTTTTTCCTTATAATTTTTCTCTTTATCGTCACTCTTGGTTGACGCACGTCGGCTAACAAAGTAGCTGGAAAAATTATAGAGTGTATTCTTGAGCGGGCTCTTCTCCCTATGCTGGTCAGGTGTAGATTCATCATCATGAGAACTTCTCGTGTTGTCCAACAAACGTACAGTACGATTGCTCTTATTACTTGAAAGTAAGTGATGGTTTTTTTCAATTTTGGCAAATCCTCAATGCTTGTCAGGTTCGACATTTAAGGTAATGCTTGTTTGTTACTATCCAAATATTTTTGACCCATGACATTATTAGTAGGAAAGTGTAGCTATCATTTCCTTGATAAGGGTTACAACGGATTGTGGGTGAATTTTTTACCATCTCATCGGTACTAGATATCACAGTCTGATTCATTATAAGTACATTGGGATTTTCACGGATATTGACGAATGTAGTGCTACTACTAATATAAGAATTGTCGTCTGGATTCTGTGTTATAAGAAAAAATAAAATGATGCGATGCCTAGTAGTCCTGTACTGCTGAATAGACAACCAGAAACCGCACTGGACGCCACCTAACTTAAAATGAAAAATAATGCTTTCGTCATATCGGCCTACGCGGACTGAGCAATTACCCAAATCATTCAAAACGTATTCAAAATTGAATAACTAATCTTCAATAGCTTGTAAAAACAACTGCTTCAATTCATATAAATTATACTCTTTGTTGCCATTAAGATCAACTTCAATCTACGCCTCACGTGAATTGTAATTGTCATTAACACTGATTCAATATTTCCGTCCCAGACAAATCACTCTGTTCCGATTCTTCTTTCCCCTTATTTACATCACAATTACGTTTTGCACTGATTTTTGGATTTGTGTACTAGAATATATATATATATATATATATATATACATACGTATACTAGTGTAGTATGCGCCCCTGCATGCTTTGCGTGCCCACCTCTATATTGTAATATTTTCATCACTTTTTTTTTATATCTATTTCGACAATTAATTCTTTAATACACGATGCACACGTAGACAATAAAAATGAACACAAAAATTAGCTTAGAAATCGAACAAATACAGTCAATACAAGAAATAAGTTTACATATGTGTCAAATTATTATTACTTATTTATTACTATCTAATTACTCTTATCGCTATTCGAGTTGATTATTAATACGTATGAATATTTATTTAATATTTATAGTAATACTATTACAGAAGTATTCAAGCCCTTTATTATGTCATTTGCAAAAATTTTTATAATTAATTAAGAATATAAGTTTATAAGACTATAATATTTTGAAATTGATACTTGATATTAGTGAATAGAAAATATTCATTAATTTATCGTGTCATTTGTTTCTTGTAAAGATTTTTACATCCTCTTACACTCCCCTTTCTTGTGTCATAACTACTTAAAATTATTTCCTCTTAAATTAATACTAATAGTATTTACAATTTCAGGTACTGTTAAGTATGAAAACTAATTTTAAAAAAGTTGAGAAACTTTTTTGTTTTTTATCGTATTTTCATTTTTTAAGACTTGGATTATTCCTTAAAAGATTTCAAACGAAGTAATCGAAGAAATTTTATAAAAAATGCAATGTATAAAAAGTTAGATACTATTGTTCATACGTTTTACAAGACTTTGTCTAAACAATAGTATCTAACTTTTTATACATTGCATATTTCATGAAAGTTCTTGAAAAATTTTGTTGGAAACCTTTTAAGGAATAATCTAAGCTGTGAAAAATGGAAATCCGATAAAAAACAAGAAAGTTTTCCACCTTTTTTTGAGTTTCTTTTTATACTTAACAGTACCTAAATATGCAACACGCAAAAAAAAAATATTTTGTCACTCAAAATATTTTTTTTAGTATGGAATCAACTTCGATGTTGTTAAATGTTAAATACATCTTTTAATAATTATCACAACTTTCGTGCTATATAGTGATAAATAGCCTTTTTAATACACAATTGATACGACGAAGTTAAACATCAATCACCTTTATATATTAACATTGGAACATGTGAAAATTCCTTCTTAAATTGACATTATATACAAATTTATAACGCATAAACTATTACTTAACGTCTTATCTTTGCTTTACAATCCCCAATTTACCTATATTCTCGGAAAATCTCATTTATTTCATAAATGCTATTTCATTACAGAGCATACAGTCTATCAGTTAAAACTGTTCGCCTTTCGTCCTTTCTACAGTCTTATATCTCAGCTTACAATTGCTCTTTCAAATCTTCCGCTAAGTCTTCCTCTCCCAAATATTTTACTCTATCCGGTTTTTCTTTCATTTCTTCATAATTTTTACGACTGTTAGAGTTGTCGATGATAATTCAGTTTTCTACATTTCCTAATTTACAAGAGTCTTCCTACCCCTTGTAAAACTCTTTTTTTCTTCCTCGAGTTTATTTTCCTCGGTTTCACTTTTTATGAGTCCTATCGTCTCTCCGTCCCTCACTTCTTATAACCTTCTTTATCTTTATTGCCCAATTTTTTCTGTTTTTTATTGATTGTGCCCGTTCATTTTTTCATTAATCATACGTGTGGTCACCTGCTCTTGTCCACTTTTAAAACTGACAAAAACTATTTTCCAGCCTTATTTCTAGTTTTTTTCTTTATGCTAACATCTTTGACCTCCATTTTAGATGCATAAGCTCGTGTGTTTGCATTTCAACCTAACATCATTTTTGTAAATCTGCCTTCTATGTTTCTACTTCTCCTTTTTTTTTTTTTTTTTACAAATTTTGGTCTCCGATCTGTATAAGCAATCAAATTTTATCATTGAAACTGTCAGAAATCATCTTTGATTCAGACTGTTAACTTCATTGTAACTTTAGCTCTTTTGCTAAAGGTCCGCAATGCAGTGACTACCCTTTTCATCCTACCTGTCGTTTTCCATGGTACAATAAGCTTTTTTTCGTCAAGAATCACACTCTTAGGTCTATATATATGTTTACAACTTTTAATACCTACCCTTTAAATTCACACATATATTTTCCTATTTCTTCTACATTCTTACAAAATTAAGATTTTTGTTTTTTTTTGTGTTTACTTTAAGCCTATTTTTGATATGATATTTAGCTAAGTCTTTTAGGATTTGTTTTGCTTCTTTAGAATCCTCCGCGCGTAACACAACATCATCATCAAATTTTACACTGTTTATTTACTGTGATACCTACTGTATTCTTCTCAATCCACTTATCGTCTATTTCCTCTATAAATAAAGTAGAGTACCGAATCTTATGTTCACCCTTGCCGTTCCCCGTGTACTGTTTTAAATAAATTTGTTAGTCTCTGGCCCGATATTACCTAATTTTTTGTGCATTTATAGATTCTTGTCAATATTTTCATCATTTTTGTACCTAGTCTTAGTCTCTCTACATACACTCAAAAACACCTACAAACACAGCATATAATTTATTGTCCCCCTTCCTTTAGGTTCAATTGAACTATTTAGTACAAAAGTATGGTCTATTGTTCTTTTTTTAGCTTAAAAGCCAGCCTGACTCTTCTTTAATATTTTACAATTTTCTACCTATTTTTTTACCTTTCAAGCGATTATAATTACTTATATCTTGTATCCTGGTTCTCTGTATTTTTTAATGTACCTCTACTCTTTCCTTGCCTTGTGAATTAAATAGCTTTTAGCTATTTCCCACACTTCAATAATTTTTACTTCTGTCCAGAACCCATTGAGTATGTTAATTTAATGATGTAAATCATAAGCAGATTTTTAAAACGTTTTCCTACGATTTTGTCGTCTCCTGCGGCTCTTCCGTTTTTTATTTTACCTAGGTTGTATTGTAATTTAATGATCGATACATCCTTGTCAAAATCCTTTCAGACTTCACTGTTGATTCCTATGCTCCTTTTTTTGTTTTCCATACAACATGTCTTATTGTTGACTATTAACAATTTTTAAAAATTATTCTTGTATGCCTCTATTTTGATTCTCATCCCCCTTTTTTTCTGGTTTTAATTTTTAATCGATCTTCAAAAATCATTTAAATTTTTTGCTTTCCGCTATTTTGCTTAGTTTTTCATTGACTTTTCCAATTTTTTCTTTCTAATAATTTCTTTTAATCATTTTTTCAGTTAGCAACTCAATTCTTGTACTCTTTCCTTTTTTTTATCATTCTTTAAGGTTACCTATAATTTTTCTTTACTGCCTAATTATTCTAAAATCTTATTTATCAATTTTTCGATCTTTTCGCTCTTTGGATTTTATCATTTTCAGTTCTTTTGCTACCTGTGTAGTTACATTGGGTAAACAGTCCGTGTTTTCTGTGATATTTATTCAACCTTTATTAATTATTTAATCGAAATATTTTTCTTCCATCTCTTCTTGCCTTCTTTATCACTCATATATTTTACTTTCTTTGTATAATATCATTTTCTTATAATCTCCTGCTTTTGTTACTTCCTTCTTTATTCGTGTAATATTGCCTGCAATTTCAACTGCCATCAGGTAGATGATCAGACTCTCTCCTAGTTACCATTTTTAAAATTTTGACAGCACTAAAGCTCTGCTTCTTTACCTTTAATAGAAAATTAGGACCGTTTCCTTTTTTTCTTCTGCATAAATTATCTACATATCCCAATATCTCCTTGTATACGTATTTTCTATTACTCATCTCAAGTTTTAGCACAATTTCAACAGTTTCTTTCCTTTACTGTTTAGATCAATATTCTTTTTTTTTTTTGCTACAAACATTAGTGTTTGATTCTTTTTGCTCCTTTCCTTTCCCATTGTTAGAATCGCTGGCTGTTATAATGCTGTCTCTGCTTATCACTCTTAGTTCCTTTCGAGTTGTTTCTAATTTCTAGAATCCTATCTAGTTTTATAATTTTAGAAAGTTTTATGGCGGCTTATCATCCCTGTATAGCACATATTTTAAATATTGTATTATATATGTTTATTAAAAAATTGGAGAAGAGTCACTTAACCTGACAATTATAATGCTAGTGCTAAATATCATGCAGTTTTTCCATAAAATTTTGTTGTTAAATTGTTCAGATACCGAAGCTTAAAAAGAAATTCAATAAATTACTTAAATTTTTTTTAATTAACATTTAATTTTTAATTTTTTGGGCTCATTGTCTTCCTTGAACGAATCCATTGAGAGTCATCACGGAAAAATTTGCAAAAACTTGGATAGGTTTCCCAGAAAATGCAGTTGCTGTGAAACCACAGATCGTACATTTGTGGTCTAATTACAGCATGTAAAAGAGACTTCAACAATTAACATAGAAGAGTGTTTCTGTGGAATTTATAAGTTATACATAACTAAATCAATGGTTTATATTAAATGCACAAAATATATTCGTCAATATGAATGTGACGTTTTAGGGGAAAAACATTACATTTAAAAATATAGTTTCTTTTTAGAATGAAAATTTTCTTATCAAAGATGAACAGGTACAGGGAGATCTAGGGTGGGGAGGGAAGGAATTAAGTGACGTAAAGCAACTGTAATTGAATTGAGAATGTTGAATCATCAGAGATCATCGAGAAGCAGCCAGGAGAGTTGACCCAAACATAATGGGCTTGTTTCTAGCTTCAGGTGACACTAGTGTGCACAGTACGATTTTCAAATACTACCGTAGCACCAGAGTTCTCTCTGTGTACAAACACTTTTTTCCATTAAAATTTTATAATCAATTTTACCATTTAAAGCGTTTAATTCAGTTTCAAATTTTGATGGATTGGACTCAATCATATGTTATGTGTGCCAGGACTACCAGAGAAAATGCATTGTTCTGGCCTGAGTTGAGCAAATAACGAAAAACTAGGTACTATATCAAAATTTGATGATAATAACTAGTTTTTGTAAACATACTTGAGGTTGTAGAGTTGCAGCCTCGTTTGCCTATGAAATCGTTTCCAGATTTGTTAATTTTTATATTTTCTTTGACACCACTACACAGTCTACTAATATTATCGTCTAAATAAAAATGACCTATTGATTTTTGTACTTTAACAGGCACACGTAAATATTCTTTCTTTGGGCAAGTAGCGAGGACACCTGAAAAAAAATTAATTAATGATTTTACTACCGGATGTAAAAAAATTAGTTTCATGATTTTGATGTACAGTTATGTTACTGACTAAATGAAAATTACAGTAAAATAAAAATGTACGTATCATAATTGAAAAATGAACAAAAACGTATTTAACTTTGTACAGATGAATTTTTTTTTTTGATTACATCAATTATTCTTATTCTTATAGTAATTCGAATATATAAGATAAGACTAGGTATGTTTACATTTCATAACAAACTGGAAACAATTTATAAAACTTTGATTGAAACATATATATATATATATGTATATATATATATATATATATATATAAACACACATATAATTAAAGTAACGCAGATGTTCTAAAATCCAATACTAAATTGTTTGTCAACATATTCAAAAACTTGTCTTTGTTTTCTTTTAGAGGCCGCGCTAAATGACATGCGTAACGAGAGCAACTGAAATGTTTATGATCATCTTTATAAGACCAACTTGTAGGTAATAGAGACAATAATCTAATTTTTTTACTTGTTGATTCATCATCAAATTTTATTTTCAAATCTTCAATCATATTCCCAAAATAAACAGATTCTTGTTGATTAGTATTAATATTCTTAAGATTTACAGTTTTAACTCAAAAAATATTTGAAATAGTACAAGAAATCCACTTTTTTTTAAATCTTTCATTGCTAAATTTATTTCTTCGTAATACGGGTAATCCTACTGTTTGCAACGTTATATACAATTTCTCTTGTAATATTATAGAACGAAAAAGAAGGAAATTATATATAGCAGCAATGCTTTTCTTGGGGGTGCGGGGGTGGGGCCTCTCGAGAGCTTGACAGGGGCACACTATATATATATACACTGCACGCACGGCAGGCGCGCAGCTTGCACACTGCACACACACACAATTAACCCCTTGTAAAGAGCACTAGTCGTCCTGAGCACGCTGGATCTGATACTATAGCTGCGGTCCTGGGTCCTTATCTGCAAAGGTTCTTAAATCTGTCTGCAGCTATGGATCTGAGATAATTCTTCTGCTGCTGTATGCTGCACTGCAGTACGACTACAACTTTTAGATTAGTTCGATCGAGTCCCTTTGCACTTTCGCAGGAGACAATCGTTGGTCAAGAGATAAGACACGCAACCGCGGGACGTATTAAGATTAGAGCCGATCTTTCGATTAGCCCCGCTCCGCACTCCAGCATGCACCGACGAAGCGACGTCGACTTGTAGTTACATAAAAGAGATAGCTTATAATAGTTCACTAAAATTCATAATTCATGACTTACTGTTTTTAATTGATTACATAAATAAGTCGATGACATATTTATTTTACTTTTAATTGATGCATAAGGTTTATTTCTTCTTTTATAGAAAATAACATAATTATAAGAAAGTCTTATCAACCTACTTTATGCTGACAGAAATAAAAGTTTTGATATATTTATACTGTTATTTTATTATCAGTAAAATAACACGTCAGTGCCTCTTGTAAACAGGAAGAAATAGTTAAATGAAGGATCGGGCAATCGCTTGAGATACTATTAAACTTGTTCCATTGAGTCCTATTTCTCGCGATGATAGTGATGTATGTTAGAAAGTCGGCAAAGGATCAAGGTATGATAAAATTTTTCGATGTGCGGCACTTATAAGATCGTAACAAAATTTTTATTAAAATTTCATTTTTCAGAATGCTATGATTTCAATTTTACATTTATTTTTATTGATTAGAATTAATGTTCATTATTGAGGCAGATGGCTGCAGACAAGTCCAAATCTTTGTTGGCAAGAACCAACACTGCAACTTGCTAGCAGGCATCTGGTGACTGAGCAGACAGGAGGTCTAAACACTGATGGGCCTGATGGCGGGCCACACTGAGGTGAACTACATGAAAGGAGACCGTGCTGTATTGCGAGGCTTTCTTAAACAAGGGAAGGACGCATTTAGGTGTGACTCTCGTGAAAAAACTTCAATTTACGGCCAAGGACATCCAAAGGCTATTATTCTAATGGAAAAGAGTCTTTGGATTGTCCAAGACTATAAAAAGGGGGACACAAAGAGAAAATCCAGGTATCTGGGCTGTAGTCGTGGTCACCCCAATGTTTAATATGAATAATAATGTAAACGAAACCGGGTCTGTCTCTTGTCAGACTCTACGCTATAAAATTTTTTAAAACAGTGAACTCTAAAAGTTTTTGATAAGTTGTGAGTGCTTGGGTCATCGCAGGTAGCTGCAAGTAGGAGAGTTAACATAAAAGTCATGTGGTATTACAACCAGTATGAAAGCACAGTATGTTGCCCGAAGTTAGCAGACGTGATTCGATACGATTCGAAAACAAATGACCACATCACAGGTATGCATTCTTACAGTGGACTTAATTAATTCGAGGTTATCGTTGAATGTTAGGATGAACACAGCGGCACATAGCGTTTATAGGGGTAAAATTGACCAAAGAAACTAAATATTATATCAAACTGACCTATAAATTTTTCCTGGGAAAAAAAATTTTTTATCTTGGAAAGGGTTAATCCTACGGCAATTTAAGTAGCATGCAAAAAACTTCAAAATATGCAAATAATGGAAAATTAAAGGAAATATGCATATGCATATGCATATATGCATTTGCATATAATCCGGTCTCTAGTTATCACCAAGAACATTTCGATTTAATAGCCAAATCACATGGTTTCTTTTCAACGAGTCACGAAAAAAAATGTACTTGATGGAATCGGTGCTATTGCTTAATGTGCAACTCGTAGAGCATCTTTATAAAGACCCCTGGGTAATATCATTTTAAGTGCAAAAGATATGTATTCTCTTTACGAAAACGTCAACAAAATCAGGTAAATCATTTAAATTTCGAAATTTTCAGTACAGTGAAGCTTTATTTCTCTCACGTTATAAATTTGTTAATGTAGCTAAAATATCAGAATCATTTATTGTTAAAAAACTAGGTAATTATTTCATAGCTACGAAGAATCTCTGAGACTATAGCTTAATGGATATGAATATTTTTTTTAAACTAATGATTCAAATTATGACAGTAAAATTAAAAAAAATCCTACAAAATATTCATCAATATTACAAAACGATGTCTGTAATAACTTATCAATAATAATCAACAATTTTTAATTTAACAGCTATTGAATTACAGTTAAATTATTCCAAAATAAAAAATTACAATTAAAACTATGACATTACAGATTTTTCTATGTGTGTGCGGAAGCAGTGTCAAAGCGACAACAGGAAACCAAAAAATGTTTTGAATCAGTAAAAACAGTTTTTGAAACGTGGCAGCACCATTATTTTGAGCCACTTAATAATACAATCATGAATATAAGATTCTATTCGTTTCATAAGGAAGTTTAAAGTGTAAAACATGCTTAAACAATTATTATTATATAGTTAGTTCTAATTTTTGATGTAAGTTTCAATTCAATAAGATAATCGACTTCAAAACTATAGAAGGTACTATGAAGACAGTTTTAGTTACATTTTTTTAATAACAATTTGTTTCTGTTAAGTTATAAAGATAAATATATATATATGTTTTTTAAAATTCAGTGCAGATACTTATCACAACAATTTTAATAATTTCTAACGAATGGAGTATATACTGAATTGCTATTTCCAACCAGAAAGTGCTCTTGAGATGAACAATTTTCTAACTAAATAGTAAGGTTAGTGTGAAATGGCTTTGATTGAACGTATCTTATAGAAAAATATATACTCTAATAATAAGGATTTTGTACAACATAAAACAAGTTTAGAATGATAGAAATTAAGGGTTTTGAAAGATACTCCTGAAATGCGGATACGAATGAAAAAGTCGATAAATTCAAGGGTCCGGTACTCAGTATGGGCAACCATGAAGTTAGCGCAATATCGATATTCATTTTCTACTTATTCTGAAGCATATTTTTACTAAGGTTGAAACAAAAACCTCTTTCTCCACAAAAGTTACAATGGTTTGAATAGAGTCAAAAAATACATTTTTTGTGTTTTTTGCCTATATTAAAACGTTTCTTACTTCTGCTGAACTCATTTTTTTGCATTTCCAAACTAGTTTAAAACAGATAATCTCATTTAAAAAATAATGAAATGACGAAAGTTTACAAGCGTTTAAACGTAGGTTAGAAATAGCAAAATATGACATTGACGGTCAGATCTGCGGATTAGACCCTTCTTAACAATGCCTTTTAAACTTATTTTTTTATGAAAAAGATACTTAAACTAAAAAAAAATTCTGTTTGTAAAGTTCAATTTAGTTAAAAAAAGAATTTTTGGCACAATTTGCAAAAAATGCAAAAAAATACTAAATAACAGCCATTTCTTCAAACATTGACAGGCTGTATCTCGGGCTGTAAGCCACTTAGGAGACTGAAATTTTAGCTCGTATACTGATTTTTGTAGTAATTAAACATACTAAAAATGAGAAAATCTCAGATATAAGTGCACATACTTTTAAAAAAAGATGCTAAAATTACCCATATTAGTATATTACGTTACGAGGCCGTAAAGTGAATATTGCACGGCCGCATGGAGTATATCGCCCGAGGCGAAGCCGAAGGCGATATTCATGCGGCCGATCGCAGCTCACCTTACGGCTGAGTGACGTATACGATTTTTTGTCATCCCCGACATGAAAGTTTGTTCAACTTTGTGAATAAAAATTTAGGTTAGAACAGTATGTTATGTTGAAGTATTGTTTTCGTCTCAGTACTATATACTGCAGCCACGCTCCTGTGACAGTCGTTCGTATATATAAAAGATCCAGTTACAGTCAAAGTTTATCAACGAAACTCTAACCGAGATTTCTAATAATATTATACGAGTCAGCCACTCTGCTATAAAAATCGTTCATTCATATAAAAAATCAAGCAACACGCGAATGACGTTACTGAAGTTGTTT
>JAPYYV010006124.1:0-14645 GCA_030522625.1 Copidosoma aretas | reverse complement strand
AGGAGATATCAAAAATTGCGCAGTGGATTATTTTAGCATATGCTTTTCTGAGTCTCGCCATATTTTTTTTTTTTTTTTCACGAAAAACTCGCGAAAGGGAGGATTTTTGTCTACAAGAAGTGCTTTTTTCCCCACTGTGCGGCGTTAAGTACGTTGAACCCGATTAGGACTTTTGAACTTAAATAGTAAAAGAAGATATACTTTATTTAAAGAAAGTATATCTTCCTTCTTATTCACATTATTCTTATCTTGTTTAATGTGAATCATTTCAGAGAATATTCTTTTGTAATAGTTCGATTCTTTATCGAGGATTCTTGTGTTATCCCAATCGAACTCATGGTTATATGTACTTTGGTGTGCATAAACGACAGAGTCAGGATTTACGTTATTTCTGTGTTCGTTTATGCGGACCTCTGTTGCTCGCTTAATTTTATTAACAAAAAGATCAGAACGAGATTAAAAAGACATAAATATATCGATCACAATAAGACTGTAAATGATACACGCCATCCTTGTAAAATTGGCATACCTTATCATGGTAATAATTTTGAAAAAATCTCCACTATGGTAAAACCTCACAACATTGATACTTACCCTCTAATTAACAATAAGCTAAATTGTGTCGTCACTTAAGGAAAAGACACAACTGACAAGTTGAGAGAGACAAACGTTGTACATAAATTTCGTTGTAAAAATTGCTCTGCATCATATGTGGGCGAAACAAAGCGAGCAACAGAGGTCCGCATAAACGAACACAGAAAGAACGTAAATCCTGACTCTGTCGTTTATGCACACCAAAGTACATATAACCATGAGTTCGATTGGGATAACACAAGAATCCTCGATAAAGAATCGAATTATTACAAAAGAATATTCTCTGAAATGATTCACATTAAACTAGATAAGAATAATGTGAATAAGAAGGAAGTGTACTTTCTTTAAATAAAGTATATCTTCTTTTACTACGTAAGTTCAAAAGTCCTAATCGGGTTCAACGTACTTAACGCCGTCTGACTACCTTTACGTAGTCGCCTATATAAGCACAGAGCGGTACGCTGGGTACCTTTAGCCAATCGTCCGCCTCTTGACAAGTGAGTCATGATACTCACGATCTTTTGTCACAATCCGCGTACTTCCGTTTCTTGAGGTAAACTGATATACTTATGTTTGGAAACAACCGTGTATGTATAAAAAATTATCTTTAACGTGTGTTATTAATTTTATGTAGCCTGATGAGGCTGGTACAAATGACCAGCGAAAAGTTGCAACAATAAAAACAAAACAGTGAAAATCTAAATACTCCATTGGATTTATTTACTTCCTGGTCGTCGCCCCCAACGGATTTGGTATTGTTCATCGAAGCAAAAATATTTAATTTTTTCACGTTCGAAAATATAATCACAGCCTACGTTGACAGCATGATTGTTTTTGTTGCGAGTCACGATACATACAATAGTACATTACGACACAAGGCTGGAAAGTTGAATTTCCATGTGTGTGGGATCTGGAGCTAAGGCGAAGGCGAGGCTTCATATCCTGCACACTTGCGTATCCAATATTTCTGACCGTGTGTCGTATACTATTTTTCTTCATGCCTACTCGAAAGAACGTTTGATATATTAATATTTATCATATAAAATTGCTATTGCAGGCTACTACCAGAGCTGGCTATAGCTTAAATATACCTATATCCATACTTTTACTTTAGTGCCACTCGATCGCAGCGTGCTCTCTCGGCCATCACTCATCGCGCTGCGCGGCGTCTGCTGCTGATGCTTTTGCACATCAGCTGATCTGGTGATGGGATTACAAGACGCGGGGATGACCCGTCCGACTTTTGCAGAGCCGAGCCGGAGGAGAGGCTGTTGCTGGTTGAGGCGAGCAAAAAAACAAATAAGAAAAAAAGCAAATAAATTGCTAAAAAGCAGTAAGCGTATATACGTCGCTTTGACTCGAGTCTTGTATTAAGGTTAAGTACATGCACACGCCGTATTTTAATTCATGAACCGCAAAATTTAAATTATTTAACAAACATATGATTGGGAGTTTAAGAATCAGTATATCTGGCACGGTAAGGTAGAAAGTTGTCCAACTATCAATAATGTACACCCGGAAAATCTTAATCCAAAAACCGCGAAATCAAAATGTTTTAAATATTTTTTGTGTAAAAAAAAGTTCATAATTCTAAAATAGATAGTTATAATTTTGCTAAGTGATTGTTTGTGTCACAAATGTGATTGTAGAATCGTTACTCTATTGTTAGAGTAGTAACTTTTATTTTATTATTATAAATGAATACCAGCATTTGAATTTCTCGGTTTCCGAATTAAGATCAGTCTGGTGTAGATATAGCGCAGCGACTGCGAAAGACTTTCAGCCAATCAGAGCACCCGTTACATATGAGTGGTACTAAAAAATGTTCTTCCGTGCGCCAAAAATGATACGAAAGCATGTACTTTCGAGCAAGGTATGAAGAAAAATAAATTTGTGCAAGTCATAGACATAATAAATAAATTTTATATCCAAAAGTTACATTGTTAATTTGAAACTGTAATATCTATAAATTACCTTCAAGAAAGAGGTGCACATCAGGAAAAAATGTCTTTTTTTGAGTGTAGCACAAGTGCAGTTTCGTATATTCTTATATCACTGCTTACGGCTAAGATACAAAAAGAAATTTAAGTAGTAAGCATCATAGCAAAAAGCGTGCGGTCATTTGAACTAATCATATCTTGCGGAAAAGGTAAAGAAAAACAGTTTGTACCAATTGGGAGAACGTAAAAAAATATGTAAAAATAAATATTTTTTTTTAATTTAATGAGTGAAAAATCTTGAGATAAAGACTGTGAAGATTGTTGTAGAAAAGCTGGTAGAGTGATGAAAGAGTTGCTATAATGGTAGTAAGATTTTGTTTCCCTCAACTTATTGTTTGATATTTTACAGTGGCTTACTTAAGACCAATAGCGATTGCATGCACAATATTTCAATAATGAACCTTATTCTACTTTACTATTTTTTACTAATTTTACATACAAGGTAGTATAATTGACACATCACAATAATATAGATTTGTCTGGATTTGATTGGTTCACTTTCTGTGACTTGATTTGTAAGATCAGAAATTAAGACTTGGCAAAGGTATCAACTACAATTTATTATCAAACTATCAATAAAGGTTAATACGTTGAATTACTCTGTTAGTATATGTTCTACCGCTATAACTTTTAATCGGGTGCACGGAATCCAACAAACTTTTTTTTAATCGATAGGGTTCCACTTAAGCTTTCATTTAAGTTAAGTTAAGACCATCTTTAATAGTGCACTACTATGCTACTAGCGTTGAAAGTAGAACCATCGTTTACCGATGTATTTTGTGAAAAGAGGCCAATTGGATCAATCGCCGAGACACGTGTGAAATATTTTAGCCTAACATGGCTGGAAAAAAATTTCAGTGAAGATCCGATGCACAGAAGCGAAACGAGAGACAAGTTGAGAATTGGGGGGACGGAATGGGTACAGACAGGACAGGGGACAGAGAACATTTCGACTTTAAGCATGTCGTGCAGCGCGTAGACACAGTTTTGATTTCTTTCCCGCACGTAGTACTTTTAGTACCAACAAATTTTTACACAAAATTCACAGCCCGTACCTTGAAAGACTGAACTCATTGCTGAACGAAGGGGAACGGAAAGACATGAAGGTTTCAGTAATCGCGTAAGTTAAGGTTACAAC
The DNA here is from genome assembly GCA_030522625.1 of Copidosoma aretas. Lineage (NCBI taxonomy): Eukaryota > Metazoa > Arthropoda > Insecta > Hymenoptera > Encyrtidae > Copidosoma > Copidosoma aretas. The sequence continues at coordinate 10,913 of JAPYYV010006124.1, read as the reverse complement.
CGCTCACCGCCGACTCAGCGTTGAGTGAATACGGACTCTGTCACTCGCGTTTGTTTACCTCCGGTGTGCAGTACGAGAGTCCACCGTTTGATGGGATCAAAAATCTTTTCTCTCTTTTTTCTGAGCCAATGACGTAGTAGTCAATGTATTAAGACGCAAACTCGTTACAAAATGTATGCGCTTCGTTGGACAACTTAATGACTGAGTGTGGCTTTGATATTGGTGGCAACTCGAAGAGTAAACAGCAAAGTCAATCTTACCGTCTTTTGATAAAAGTGTGTTTTACATTTTCGAAAATACATGTTTTATTAAAATCGCATTTAAGTAAAGGATCTAATGAAAAGCTACACCGAATTTCAGGTTATAATTTTGAGTTGAACGGCTCCTGTAAGTGATTTTATAAAAAGTATCGTGCTGCAGCAAAGGATGAGCTGCCGCAGCAGACGATCCTTGTCTTCCGCATACATTTAGTATTAGAGCATCTCGTGCCTTTATTTCTGTCTGTGTAAATATCCCCAAAACTACATTATAACGTTCTGGTTTGGAGTATCTCCATATGCTAGTTTGTCCGGACCCAATGCTTCCGCTGTACAGTTTAAATGCTGTTTTAGTAAGCAAAGCTCGTGTGCTCAATCAGTACGGTGTCTAACGTGCTGTATTTACAACAGACTTCTTTCCGTGTACAACTTTAGAATAATAAATGTTTAGAGCATTGGAAATATTTTATTCTTCCTAGATTTTTCAATATTTTTTTTTAGTATCTTCCATCAGTATCATTTATTGTTTTATTGTTTGTCTTCATTATTTACTTTTACCAGTTTTATAATTGAGTTTTGCTTACAAAAATTTGCCCTCATACATATGAAAATAAAACATTTTCTTATCAACATTTATATTATTTTCATTGTTAACTTCACTTTTCTACTTAAATACACAAGGATACAAAATCCTTTAAAGTCCTTATACTTGAGATTTTTCAATTATCATGAACCACAAATTGTATTTATCATATATTAAACTACGATATTTCTCTTCATCCCACTAGGCTATTTTGTAACTTTTCTTCACTTTTATGCACTATGATAAAATATCTTCCAATTAGACTTGACCGTTGGATTCTCTATTTGCACCTTTCACCAAATCACAGCTACACCTCTTACTAATCTAATTTTCTCAACCTTAAGATATTGACTTCTCACTCCTTACTGGTGATTTTTGTTGGATTCTCTTTTCCTAGTTGTGCCTCCTTTCCTTCTATATCTAAATTCTCACTTTTGCCTTCTTCTCTTTCATTTTCAAACAATCGACTGATCTTTGAGACTTCTGTAGTCTCGTTTTCCGATTCTGCTTCGCTACTTCTAAACCAGTTCTCCCTTAGCAGCTCTAGAAAAATTCAATTTTCTTTTTACAGTTCACCTGTGATATTATTTAACCTTGTCATATCTTCTTCTGCCCTACTCAACTTCTCCTTTACCTCTTTGAATTCTTTTATTATTTTTCCTAGCAAACTCTTAATTTTCATCAGCTCTTTTTGTTCTTCCCTTAGACTGGCAGCGTACTCTTTTATTTTCTTCTCCATTTTTTTTTCTCATCCACCTTGCCCAGGAGATTTCTGACTTACGTTGATTGCCTTTCTTTTCTAGGCCTTTCAACTTCTTTGTCTCTCGTTTCTCTCAATTTCTGCGCCATCGAATTCTTGTTGATATCTCGCAATCGTTTGACATCAAGTCGAACTTCGTTTCCTGTACTGCTAGGTTCTTCTTTCTTTTACCCTAAACCTACCTTAACCTTTGTAACTCTTTTATGTAACGTACTCTTTTGCCACTTTCTTCAGGAATTACTTTTATGTCTATAGTACTTTTAGTTTTTATGCACTAACTTAATAGATGTCACAAAGTTTTGACCTTAGTTTTACAAATTTCATACTTTGCCTATTCTTTTTTTTTCAATACTTCTTGGCTTTTACTGTGTTGCAACAGCGATACATCGCAATCAGCGATCTTTCTTTGTCGAGCTTTTTGTTCGTGAGATATTCCGGTTTCAATTCGCTTACTATGGACTTGTCTCACTGCAGTGCTTGGATGCCTTAATTTGTTCTCTTCTTCTTTTTTTCTCTTTTTGCTGTACACTTTTAACTTTGGTTTCCAGAAAATTCTTGCAACTTCTAGCTTTAACTACAATGGTTTGTGCTCTTTTCATCCCTAATGTGATTTCTCTTTTGTTTTTCAAATATCCACTATTTTCACCAATTTCTGTTTACTTTCTTTCAATAATGCATTTGATAAATAGTTTCTTGTTTGATTTCATTGCTTTCCATTTATAGCTAACTGCTCTTCATAGGGCTTAACTTGCAACCTCATCTATTTTGTTTTTTTTTAAAAGCATTTAGTTGGGTGTATTCTTGTCTAAACCTAGTGTCAACTTTACATATACTCTTTTAATACTGTTTAGACATTCATCTTTTTCTCAGCCTCATCACTCTGCTCCAATCAATGCTACACTTTCCATCAGTGCTGAGAACGTCATAAGTCTTCTGCTGTAACTGTCTGCCAAAATTCTCTCTCTAAGGCTTCATGTATTTTTCGTAACAGCCCAGGCTCTCTTATTTATTTCTCTTAGGTAAACGTGACTTCCATTTTTTTGCAGCGTGTAGCCCAGATATTTGACCGCCCTGACTTCCTCAAGTAGTTCATCTTTCCATTCCCATGTTCTATTCTTGCTACCCTTTCTTCCTTTTTCAAAAACCACATCTTTTGTTTCATTCATGCTAAGAATCAGTTTCTTTTTGTTTAAAACTTTTCTAGCTTTTTCAGAATTTCTATCAGATACTCTTTGAACTCTGCTATTAAAACTATGTCATCGGAATACGTTATGGACCACATTTTTTTGTTGCCTATTCTCACTCCTTTCATTTCTTCTTTCCTGGGCTACTCTTCCAGGTCTTTTATGTAAATATAAAACAGTGTTGGACTGAGTGGGTACTCTTGTCTGAACCCTTCTGTTATCCACTGAGACTCTGATTTCTTATCTTCAGGCTGTACTTGTACCTGTGTTTCTTCGTAGGTTTCCATGATTCTTTCTTCGAGTTTTGTGCTTACTCATCACTCTCGACCAAGCATCTATTCAGTATTTTTCTATCAACCCTGTTAGAAACTTCCTTCAACTCCGCAGAAAAACAGAAAACCGTTCCATTCCTCCTTCCGACTTGCTTATCTATAATATGATGGAGCACAAACACTGCATCCATTGTTCCACTTCCTTCTCTGAATCCAAACTTACTTTCTTCAAGCATACCGTCTACTTCTTGTGTTAGCTTTGTGCTTGGGATCCCTGAATATATCCTATATGCCGTGCTCATGGGAGTTATGCCTCTTCAATTCTTAGCTAAGTCTCTCGCACCTTTTTTGTAAACTAGAATTATTTTACCTCTGTTCCAGCTGCTAGGTATGCCCTTGCCGTTCCAAACTTTTGAAATCAAATCGCACAAGCAATTTCCAAGAGATGTTAGCATGACCTTCCACACTTCGTTATCTAGTCCATCTTCACCTGGCGCTTTATTGTCTTTCAATCTTATAATCTGTTTAACTAGTACTTTTTTTTTATCTCACTCTCCTCAGTCGTCTGTTACTCGTTATAAAGTATCTCTCACTTGCACTGTCTTCAGTTTCTCCTTGAAGTGTCTGCTCCATGTTTCCATTTCAGTAGACTCATCAAGCTGTATCCTAGTTTTAATAAACCTGTAAATATATTTAAATGCTTCTGTCTCTGATTCCATCGTTTTTATTTTTGTTTCTTCCTCCTCTTCTGATTCTTTTGTTCTGACCTCAAACCATTGTTTGTACTTATTTTATGGCTTTATAAATTCTTCTCTAACTATCCGTTTTTCTTCCACAATTACGCACTCTTCCTTAACTTTTCTTAATCTTCTATTCCTTGTTGTGCCACTTTCTCTGACCTACTAATCACTCCCGTTTTTGTAACCTTTCTTTTTGAATTGATCCCTTTATTTTTGCTTTCACTTCCTTTCAAATTTCTTCTGTTTGCACGCTTTTCTATATACAATATTGAAAACCGCTGATGAACCTTTCTTTTAGATTTTCTGACCATACTCTTCTCTCCCTCCAGTATACATGCTCTCCTACTCTTTTCCTAACTATACTTTCACTCACAAACTCTTTGAACACTTTGTATTGTCACCTCAAGCAGCATGTGGTCTGAGTCTATATTGACCCCCACATACATATCCCACTCTTTATCTCTTCTGCAGTCTCCTGGGTTGCAATTATATAAACAATTACTGACTCTTCTTTCGGATCATCGTGTGTAAGGAACACTTCCTTCCCTTTGCTGCCGTTAATTATGAGCCAACCTTCATCCTCTATTCGATTCAATAAGATTCTTCCCACTCTGTGCAGAACCTTGTCTTCTGCAATTCTTTGGCTATCCTTTTTACTCCTTGGCTATTCTTCTTAAGGGGGTCCTTTACGAAAATCCCTAAACAGAGATATACCATTTCTTATAGATAAAACTCTGCTGAATCCAATGCTGCCCTTATTTATAACCCAATTGGGTCAAAATCTTGAGAAATTCGAGCTTAAAGTTGTAACTGTTAGCATGTATTCTTATGGGGCAGCGTGAAAATGGAACTGCTTTCGTTTATAATAACTCAAACTCAATTATCCCAGCAGGATGAATATATACGTTTTACAGATGAATTCTTCCTCTTTAATATGCAGCATTTAAAATTGAAGGTAATGGACCATTTTAGCGAAATATTTGCGATAGAAACGAATAAATAGTGTCCGGGAGTTCAGGAGGTCACATGGGTAGCAGACATACTTGGTCACTTAGTCGCGCGACATTTCAATAAGTTAGAATTCGTATAGCTTAAAGTTTGTATGTACCTATTATTATTTCAGTGAACTTTTCTTTCCTCCATCCTCTGGAGACTGTGTGCATGGTATAATTTTTTTTAGGTGGATTTCAAGGATCTTCATTCATTGTTTATCAATAAAATGATGTTCATAACATACATGTACTAAACACTAGGTAGCAGAAAGGCGATATGTAAACAAGACATATATATATATACATATATATGTGTGTGTGTCTATATAGTCGCTACTATACCGACACACTGATGTACCCGTATGCACTACGCTGATCAGAAAAAAAATTCATTTTTCGTAGAAAGTTAAACCACACACATAAACATCATTTTTCCCACTTCATACTTTGTTATAAATAGCGTAATTATTTTTGGACAAAAATTTTATTGTATGTTCGTCTTTGACCTCAGCGGTAGTCGTCGGAGCCCCCTTAAGTGACCAATGGGACACACATTTCATCTTCCTCTGCTGGCCTCACATTTCAGTCCCCACTAATCACCAACTTTTGCTCTTCTTGTGTCTATATTTTTTTCAGTACATTGAGCGTTTGCCTTGTGTCTCGGTTATTAGGCCTACAGAATTAGAGTTTAACAAGAATTCGCAAATAATTGGTTTCAGTTAACCATAGGTAAAAAAAGGTGTATTTAGTAGGAAGGAATGTACCTCTGCGATTCCTCCAAAAATAAATAAACAGAACATTGTTTAAAAGTCACTTTTCTGTAAAAAAATCGTGAAAATCCTGGTTTTTTTTAAATAACAAAAACACAGAAGTAAAATAATTTTTTTCCCAGTTCACTGTTAGCAATGAGTCGCTGTTTTCGCATAGTTCTCCATGACAACGTGAACAAAGTTGCGAGCACTTTAATCCATGCTTACGGCATCCACAGCGATTACCACCGCAACCTCCTTCGCACGAGCATGAAATTTTTTTCAATGCGTTCTCGGGATACAACGGTTTTGTAGTGTGTGTAGGCAGAAAACCGTTGGCACTTGGTTGCCACCCAAAATGAACGGAATCCAGAGAATCATTGCCAAGCCATTTTTGTAGTTGGAGATATACTCTCAGAATGTGCTGATTAGCTGCGGCTGCTGTAGGAGACAAACTCTTATACGTGGGTTTCTGCTTAGTTTCGCAGCGTGAATACTGCAGGAATCGCAATTCATGCAAAGTCATGCTACTTTCATATTGAGCAACGTACGACTCACCGTAGGACAAATCTGCTTTGCTGCTGTACATAAGAATTATCAATTTCTGACCACTTTCGTACAAATTCTGATGATCTGCTGGATACTCGTAAAAACATGTTGAGGAGGTAGAAAGTATTTCGTGAGGAATTTCAAACACTTGGCTTTTGCTCTGATTAAGGAAGCACGACTTCGTATCAGAACCGGTGAGCAAGTGCAAAAATCGAATGCATTCCTGTGAACTGGGATAGATGAAACTGATGTAATCAAACCAATCTTTTTGCCACAGCTTTGATTTTCCTTATAAAGTTGTTTTTGGAAAAATAAGTTCTTATAGGATTTTCCGCGTGCTTGAAATAGCGTCATCAACACCAACAGAGCACAACAACAGCTCCAACTATACTACAGAGCCGCGTTCTCGTTCTCTACATCTTCCTCACCTTCTTCCTATTTCTGCTAGGGCGAGATCATTCAAATTTATTTCACGAAATAACATAATATTACAGCATTGTTATTACTATTTTATCGTTATTAATCAATATTTATTTATTAGCACATTAAAACTTTTATAAACTAAAAAAAAAAAGTAAAAAAAAAGTTTTTCATAACAATTATTTGTTTAATATTCGGATATTGTCAATGTGCCCATTGCTATTATTTTTTCTAGCTATCCCAAATTAAAAAAAAACATCGAAATTGGGTGAAAAATGACGAAGATATGACGATTTTTTTTCTATTTTAATTTGAAACTAGTTCGATCAAAAATTCAACCGTCCATTTAGCGAAATAAATTATAGACCCTCGAAAATGACTAATTATTAAAAATTATATTTTGACATAAAAAATTGCCGATTTTCACTAGAACTTGATGAACTTACAAAGTATAAGATCTTCTTAACAACCAGTTTCAATTTGGGCTATAAATGTTTATAAATAAATATTTGACGAATTTAACAATTCAAAAAATTATCTAGGCTCATAAACAAGTTAGAATAACAGTTTTTTTTTTCAAATTTGTAGAAAAATACCAGGAACTCGAATATGAAAGATTCATGTAGATACGTTTATTTGTAGTAAAGTTATTTGTATAAAACGCTGCTTCGAAAATTAGCACTGTTGTAAACGCCATTTTGACCGTCAAAATTGTTGAAAATCGATACGCCCACAACGGTTACGTAAAATTGACATCGAGACCAAAAAATGAGCCCTGGTTGAACTGTTTTTGATGACGGAAAAACTCCTTTTGTATTAAACATTAGGACCTTTTTAATAAATTAATAGAATTTCTCGAAAACGAATAAACATTTTTCGACGAAACTATTTTTGTAATTTTACCAAAGTTTCAAGAGTCCAGCATTTTTGTTTAAGAGTAAAAGTAAATTTTAATTTTTGAAAATTTTTATAGTTCTCGGTGATTATTTAAATAACCAATGGATGCATTATATTGAACCGGGGCTGAAATTAACCGGTTTTAAATTGGCTACAAAACAGGAACTTGGAAAAAAATTATTTTACTTCTGTCTTTTTGTTATTTTAAAAAAAACCAGGAATTTCACGATTTTTTGACAGAAAAGTGACTATTAAACAATGTTCTGTTTATTTATTTTTGGAGGACTCGCAGAAGTACATGCCTTACTACTAAACTCACCTTTTTTCACCTATGGCTCACTAAAACGAATTATTTACACAATTTTTTCTAATTCTACAGGCCTATATAAACCGTAACCAGATTCCACTCTTGATTGTAGATTTATAACTCTGTGTGCACTATATTCTTACTCCACTTATAGATTGACTTTAAACTTTTCCCATGACGCCTTTATTTCATTAGTATATTTTTTGTAAGTCAGTCTCTAAGTCAGTGCACGTACACACACACACTGTGTATATATGAGATGTTCTTTTACAAATCGAAAACCTTTCTGACCGACACATTTTTTATTCGGCTGAAGTTTTTATTGTTGGTTCTGTATAAAAAAAAAAAATTAGTGTTTGAGGATTTTTTTTACGTATTTAAAAAAATAGAGGTGATTAAAAATTTGAAAATTTTTTATTCGGCTTAGAGAATTACTTTACAAAATTCATAAGTCATGCTCTATTTGAGCGAGGAATTAAATTTGTTTTTTCATTTTATAGTAAAAAGAATAAAATTTACCAAAAAAATTGGTTCATAAAGAATTATAATTAAATTCATTTTATAAGCAATTTAAATGATCAAATCGATTTTTAACAATTTTCCCCATTTCAAAGCGAGTTGTTTACATTGCCATCGTATTCTACGTCAATTTCCTATCAACAACGTATCTTTCTTTGATATGAAATTATTATTACTATTAGTAATACATTCATTCATACAGCGTAACGCGTCTTATCAGCGCGCGGATTCTATTGCACGCTATATCGTTCTTCTCTGTAATATCAATTAATATTCATAATAATTAGTTTGAAACAAATGTTGATGGATATATAGTCTTATTGAGAATTATTGATAGATATTTTGAACTTTTATATCAGTCATTCGAAACTTACACGTAAATTATCCACTAAGGTACAGTTATTGCCAATGGCATATATCTGTCTAAATCCAATTGTAAATACATATTCAAGTCAATAATTAATTAGCTCGGATATTTCGAATTTTCATTTAAGACATACAAAAATTTCGCATAAGTTATCATTAAGATACAGTTATTGTCAATAACACATATCTTTGTAAACATTTTTGATCAAAATATACCATATACTCACAGTATAACATTAAATGTAAAAATTGTGCAATGTCATTTAGAACGAGGTTCTTACAAACTAATTATGATGTATTTTAATCTTAATAAGTGATATTTTTACTGGCTCTAATAATGTTTTTTATTTATTTATTTTGTCATTTAATCAGGAATTACGATTTATTTTATAATAAATATAATTGAATTAATAGTATATTACGCACCAGGGGAGGAAAAGTAAATAATGCTCTAGATTACACGTGTATTGCCACCCGACGCGAAGCCGAGGGTGGCAAACGTGTAATCTGAGCATTTTTTCTTTCCTCCCGTGGTGCGAATACGATTTTTCACCAATCCTGCACCAAGAGGAAGAATTTTCTTCCTGCGAAGCTGGAGGAATGTTTCTACTTACGGCGCAGTTTGGTGAAATAATAATAATTCATATGACAGAGAAAAACAATATAGAGCGAAAAAATGAGGCATGCGATAGAATCCGCGCGCTGATAAGACGTGCCGCATTATAAAGAGTAATCTTTTTCTAATAGTAATAATAAGTTCTCCATCAAAAAAAAAAAAAAATGTTTCCAACAGAAAATTTGACGAAGAATTACGATGGGATTGTTAAAAACTCGCTACGAGGTTGGGGCAATGGTTGAAAATAGATTCGAACATTTGAATTGTTTATAGCGGTATGAATTTGTTTGTGATTTTTTATAAAACATTTATTTTATCAAAGCTCATTCTATTAAATTTAAATAAGACGGAATTCTAGTTTCTTGCTCAGATAGAATCAGAGTTATGAATTTTTAAAAGTGAGTCTCTGAGCAAAAATCATCATATTCTCAAACTTTTGATCACCTCTATTTTACAAAATACGTGAAAAGTAACTTCTCCGACACGCATCTCTTTTTTTCCTATATATCCATAAATAAATTGTTAGCAAAATAAAAAATATGTTGAGTTATTTTGGTCCAAATCTGTCTATGAATACTGACGTACGTGATTAGAGTTTTTGTAATTTGTATGTTACATAGACTATCATTTATAAATTTTGATCAAATTACATAGTCACCAATGAAACTTTCATTATTTAACTAAAAAAAGAACGGTTTAAAAATCCTTGGTACATTCTAAAACAATAAAAAAATAAATTTTTTCATTTTACTTTGTTGCAATCACACATTTACGTATAACCGTACAAAATTAGCAACAAAACGTTGGCCATGAAACTTATTTCATTTTTGAGTATGATATTATTTATTGAGACACAGGTATTATATTTGATTGATATATAGGTATATAGATATTCTTTAATCTATTTGTTACGGCTAAAGCTCGGAATCGGCTAAAGCTAGCATTAGCCGGGTAATGCTAGAATTATCCAAAATAACTTAAGCCGACTTATAATAGCATTAACCAAGAGACTTTGGCCAAAGCTGGATTATGCAAGTTACCAATTAATGTAACCAATAAATTCATTTCTTTTTTTAATATAAGTACTTCTTGCATTTTTTATTCATTATACTTATCACAGAAATAAGTTTCAAACAACAAAATTAAAAATTATAATTATTTATTTGTTACAAAAATGATCGTAATAGACTTAAAAATTAGTTCAAGTAACTATTTATTTGTACATAAAAGGCTTTAGTAAAATTTTAAATTACAAAGCATTACAGTAGATTTACATTTACATATATGCGTTATAAATCTTTCCTTACAATTGCAACGTAAAAAACGTTGACCTCCAAATTTCAATTAAGTATTTGCCAATTGACGCAATAATTTTTTCTCAGAAGAAACCTTAGAAATATCAAGTAAACCAGGGTTACACGGCATGAACTTTTCCTCGATGGTATCGTGTTGATTTCCCAGTATGTAGTAACTGTTATCGTTAATTTCAAGAATCAGCATAATAACGTTTCTGAAATCTGCTTGCCCTCTATCAACATCGGAAATAGGCACTCTAACCGAATCTCCAATCTTACAAGGGGGAAATTTCGAATTTGGATTTAGTTTAGTATCATCATCATCATCATCATCATCATCATCATCATCATCATCATCATCATCATCATCATCATCATCATCATCATCATCATCATCATCATCATCA
>JAPYYV010006123.1:0-20904 GCA_030522625.1 Copidosoma aretas | reverse complement strand
TTCTTCGAGAGAATCTTACAGATGCCACAAAGATATATGTCATTGGAGAACTTAGACAAAAATGGCTTGAAAGATTTGGTTTTCAAGTCACTGATATGATGTATTATCCACTGTTTGAACTTCCAAGATTGGTTACTACGTGCACTCATCACAATGAAGCCTACAAATCTATGTGTGCTTTGCATAATGTTAATCGCATGAAAAAATTATACTTACACATGGATTGGGAAGATGTTAGTGATAGTGATTTATACCTGTACGCATTATGCTATGACAGTCAAAGATATTGTTTACAAATTACTAATTATATAAAGATTATATTTTGTTTACTTTTTTAAATAAATAATTTTAAAATGAAATAAAAATGTTAAACATTTTTTTACCTGAAAATCCTATCACATTCCTGATAAAATATTTTCTATGAATTATTCATTGTAGCACTTAAAACGTACGTACGAAATAAGAAACATATACTTAATCCATATTCACTGAAAATATTCTTAACTTAATACAAACTCGTACGGAAAAAGCAATATAGCTCCAATTTCTTCATGCACATAGATATAAAACCACGCATGCTTTTAACTACTACTCAAAATGGAGACTATGACACGATCGGCATTCAAGCTTGCTATTTTGCCCGTGGGTGGGGTCGGTATAGGAGCTTGCTATCTGGCCCGCGGTAGAGGCCCACCCTAGACTGACGCGAGATGGCGGCGTGGCAAGGGCAGCGGAGTGGGGATGTGCTGGAGTCGCCAGGCGATTTCAGCACACCTGTGCTGGAGTCACCATAGTTTACCTACTCACATCCGGTTTACCTTTTTTTAAGCTACTTCAACACTGTAAAAAAATTAGATGATTTAGTAAGTTGTAGATAAAGTATTAAACAATACGATCCCGCAAAAAATTGCACCTAACGTTGTAAACAACTTTTTTTAGGCCGTCTTGCCAAAGTACCTTTTTTTGCATTTAGCTGCGGTTTGCAAAAACTATCTATCTGATCTTGCTGAAATTTGGTGTAGTCGTTGAAGATCATTGAAGCTTTAACTCTGCCAAATTTAACTCCTTAATGTTTATGCAAAAAAGAGTTATTAATCTTTGAATATTTTCTCAAAAAACGAGGTTTTTGCATTTTGCGGGAAAACCACTGGACTAATTGGGATCAACCGTAGCTTATTTTGTTCATCTTTCTGCCACGCATACTTCTATATAATTTTTTTTTAAGGCTTACGGCTCGTTTCCGACGCTAACAACCGTGTATATTCTATTATTTTTGCCATTTTTTTTTGAGGCATTAGAGGAAAATATTTTTTTAATGACTATGATTCTTCTTCTTTCTCACTCCTTTGATGTATGCAGTCAATTACACAAAATAAAAGCCAAATGTGGAGTGCTCATCTTAATTTATTACACTACAATCGTCAACGTTTCGCTGTTTATTGCCAGCCTCTTCAGGACATACTTTTTAGGAAAATGTTTTTTGTTTGATTTTATTACAATCGATGGGCTTTGTTGAGTTCTCTACAATATATTTTTTTCGTTCTAGTCTGAATTTCTTGAAAAATTGCCGACATTTCAGCTAATTCGATCACACTACAGGTGGTGCATCTTCTAATAATTTGGGATTTAGCTTTACACGAGGAAATATTAAAAAAGGTGGAATAAAAGCTCCTGTTGCTGATATACAAATTTCTGCTGTAACGGTTTCACCTCTTTCACTAGCAGTGAGTCCTCCAACCTGCTCTCGCCCTTTTTTTGTCGTGACTTAGGAGACGTTTTAGGTGTTATAGATGTACCTGTCTTATCCGCATTAAAAATCCTATCAGGCGTAAACTTGTGCTGAGCATTTGTCAACTGATTTTTTATTGAACCCATATGCTCTGGCAAGTAAAGTATGCTCAGCTTTTCTATGGGAAACATCATGCCTGCTTATGACGTTGTGCAGTTAGTCATTGTCAGTCTCTTTTTTTTTTGGTGTAGGTAGTTTAGGACCCCTATACATATAGTATCTATTATATAGAATAATTTATCAACTGAATGGGGAACTTGCATGAATTTTTTTTTTTAATTCTATTTTGTCCGTTATATAGATGAACGAGAAACATTGGACACGTATTTTTTTTTTCATACAAACAAAAAACGTCGGATATGGAGTACATCAATGTTTAGGAGTAGGGGTAAATTACATTCTAAGGAATTCATGTACGTTCTACCTTTGTACTGACTAGAAACTTTGAAAAGCAATTTTGGCATGTAGTATTCAATATTGAAAAGTAAATAAAAATAAGTTAAAAGGGATATTTTCGTATAGTTGTGTAAAAAAAAATTTCCAAAGGTCCATAGAGGTCAAGAAAACATTTTTTTTAAAATTAGTTTCTTATGTCCGCAGTAAAAAGCTGCATGAAATGATCCCCGGTGGGCTTTAATTGGCTGGGCGCGCAGCGGTTCCTTCGTAAAGTTTATTCAACCACTTAATTGGCACTTTTTAAAAAAATATATAATTCAGATTTTGATGTGTTTAAACAGCTGAAAATTCAACTGATTGTAGTTCTAGTGATTTCCAATCCACGCTGCAAATTTCATTCAAAAACGTCTCGTAGTTCTATCAAATCGCTGCTTTTTTCACTTGTTGCATGATTTTTATACATCGATTACTGCATAGTGACGTCACTCGCCTTCCACTTCTGAACTTTGACGAGCTGTATCCCCGACATTGTTTGTTTGTATGAAAAAAAAATTAAGTGTCTAATGTTTTTTGTCGTTCTACCTCAGGGCTTAAATGGATTTTTTAAAAAAGTTCATGCATGGTCCCTGTGGTTGATTTTTAATAGCAAAGAAGTTGATTCTATACAACGGCATGATATTTTACGAGAAAATTTTTTTTTTCTTATTCTGAACATTGCGTGCTATTTTATTTCTCATTTGATTCCAATTTTTTAAAGCTTGAATTCTTCCTTAAAAAATTTTGGATAAAGTTACCGAAGAAATTTATAAATATATTTGATGTGTACAAAATTAAGTAATATTGTTTATACATTTCGCACTATTTAATATAAACAATAGTACCTAACTTTTTACACATCAAATATTTTCAAAAATTTCTTCTGTAACTTTATTCGAAATCTTTTGAATAATAATTTAAGCTCCGAAAAATAGAAATCTGATGAAAAACAAAATAATTTTGTTCATGATTATCGAGTGTATCTTTATAGTTAAGAATATCTGATCATGCAATATGCAACATTGAAAAACCAGTTTTTTTAAACACGTAAAATACCACGCCTTTGTATAGAATCAACTTCTTTGCTATTAAATGTCAACAATTCAGTTGATGAATTATTCAATAACATATACTGTATATGGGTTCGGAGCCACCTTAATTGAATGAGGAATCGCTACTTTTTCTGCAAAGTCAAAAACTACTTTCCTTACTTCGTGACCGGATACCCCCAATAACTTACTTTCCATCTGAGCAATATAGGATAGCTGGCTAATGCATTTTCTTGCTGATCGGTAAAAGTGGCTGTAGTACATAGATACAACTATATTTACAGTTTTTATCCTGATCCAACAGCATATCAAAATTATGATTACAATGTATGATTACCTTCACTTCGATTGTTGCAAAATCCTGAAGAATTGTCAGAATACTGATGCACTTTTTGGGTGTACTTAGAGTAGATCTGGGGATGCAAAATTCACTGGCAGTTCTTTTGTACGACTTTCCTTCTAGCACTATTTGAATAACCAAATACATTTGTCCATCCGCCCAAGTAATTTTTTGAGTTTTTCATTGTTGTAATTTATAACCATGGCTATTAGTATTTAATAACTAAATAAAACTTAAGATAACTAAAATTAGTATTAAACTGCGTATTGCACTATGGTCCAAACATTATGAACTTTGTTTACATATAGAATAGGTTAGGCACGATGAGGCGATGATGAGTGCAGCCGACGCCCGCGCCGCAGCTGCTGGCCGTGCTCTGCCTGCCCCACCCAAGGTGCCATGCCTGCCCCATTTTATTATAACTTCGAATTGTTTGTTCAATCGTTTATATAAATATTAGGGTGAAATATAATGTGGTGCCTCGAAGCTAAAGACTAAAACTATCAAATGCACCTATTTTCGCTTACGAAACTTATTTTTTTCAAGCTGCATCAAGCTGATCAAAAATGAAGCTAACCTTTTTTCAGTATTAGAAATTTTAAAATTATCTAATAAATACACAACGCTAGTTCTTTCTATCAATACCGTAGAGAAAAATAGTATAAGCATTTTTTATTTGATTACTGCATCATTGACATTTTACAAATGAGTAATAATTATTAATATTCTAGTGCTACGGTGTACCGCCATACTCAGCCTGCCCCACCTTCCCTTAACAAAGTTTGAAACTCATTACTTTTTTTGAACTACAGTATTTAACGCACATTTTTTTCTCGTGATTTATGCTAGGTTGTAAAATTTTATTGAAATTCCTAATTATTCAATTTTTTTGTTATGCACATTTCGTCATCAACTTCTAAAAGATAGCACACATTTAAAATATCCCCTAGATAATCTACAAAGAGAAACTTTTTTAACTGTACATTCTGGATAAAACTTGTTCTTAGATTCGATATAACTATTTTTAAATGTATACTTAACTTCATAATAAGTTATTTCAAAGTTTTATCTAAAATACGAATTTTCAGAAGTTAATATGATGCATAAAAAATAGTTTGGGTTGAAGTTTTCTAAAAGTTTATTACAACTTTTTTTTTAAATAAACTGACAACGGCAAGTATTGAAAAGTTTAATGCGAAGCACAGCGTTACGCGCTCCTTTTCCTTGTAGTTTGGCACCAGGTAGGTTCACACACCAAAGTTTTTTTATGTGAATCATCTTATGGCGGACAGTGAACAGCCGCGTGAGGGGAAATATGCAACGTAAAATCTAGTCCGCTCCTCCGCTGCTGTTCACCCCACCACTACGGCCCTCTCTCTCTCTCTCTCTCTCTCTCTCTATGTGTGTATACGGTGTAACTTATATAAATATGTACACTCAATACTATATATGTATACCATTATATGTACCACTATAAGCTGTCATATATATACTAGTGTATATAAAGATATGTATGTACGTATGTATATATGTATATCCTGCGCGCTCTGCGCGCCAACCCTCCAATATTCATATTCCATGTATAGATTAATATTTAATTCTTTTTTTTTCATTATGTTTTTTCTTTAGTTTGTATTACAAATTATATAAAATTTATCATTAAATATTCTTTTTAATATTATTATTCGCATAATTCGAATATTTTTTCTATAATATTAATCTTATCATACAAATTATGTTTATCATGCAAACAAAAATAAATATTAAACAAAACATTTCATTTGTTTTTAAATTGGAAAAAATATATTACATCTGTAAGTTTTATAGAAAATTAAAAATTTTTCAATAATGAAAAATAAAATTAAAAAAAATTCTACTATAATGATAAATTGTATTTCTCCATAATATAATTAACGTTTTTCTTAAAAACTTGTATTAAATAAGGTGAAATGATTTTTATTATTTAATTACTAAAGAACATATAACGTTATTTGACATAAATCATTTATTTTTTTCCTAAAGCTATTTGATTCAGGTAATATTACACGAAAATTTATTCAATTTTTAAAAAAGAAACTACTGTCATAATGCTCTATAAATGGTGATTATTTTTTGCATGATTTTTAATTTCGGAAACTATTTCTCGTGACATTATTCAATCTAAATATAATAAACATTTCAGATAATATTTTTAATTGGATATAGAGAATCTAGCTTTTTTATGCATGAATAAAATTATCAATCTAGTATGCAAGTCATGCAAATCCTTTAATTTACCTGCACTTAAAAAAATTGTTTATTTTGCAAAAATCAGATAACTCTGACGAAATTGCTTTTTGTAATAAAAAATGTTCTAATAATTATAAGTTCAGTTAAATGATGATCATAAATATATTTTTAAAATTATATGTAGAAGAGATGTAAAATTTTTTTTTTTAGATTTTCCTGGCTTTTTAGGTAAAACCTTCTTATAATAATTAAATTTGTATTACTTATAGTTTATATTTAAATATTATATTAATTTTTGAAATATGGTATAATTTTATGGTTTTACAAAAATATTTATTTGTGATGACTACCATTTTTGTTATTGTTAATCATAATACAAAATTTTATTTATTACACAAATGTATACATTGTCGTATACTTTTAAATATATAGTTAGAATTTTGCAGAATTATATAAGTAATTATAACAAAAAAATTGTTTAGCTGACCCGTCTATATGCCTCATGGGAGTTTTGGAATGTATAGATAAAAATGATGTATGATGTATGTTTTAGATTATGTTAACAACTGTGTAATGAAATTTTAACTGTATTAGAGATTTACAAGAAAGGGTATAAAAATACTCTACCTCATCAAAGTAATTATGAAATGTAGAAAATAATATTAGGATAATTTTACAGGGAAAGAAACGAAATTATTGATGAGAACTTAAGGGGTGGCTGATTGGGGTTAGACAAGATTGAGTTAGGGCTGTGGTGTGCTAATAAAGAAATTCAAATATAAAATTGTGTTATAACTGATAGACAAAGTATACATATGAGGTATTCTAAATTGTATTGTTATTCTTTTTCCTATAATTTTTTTCTATTGCGGGGGGGGGGGGTGGGGGGTAAAAATTACTTTAGTGGAATCCTTTAACTTTTTTTTTCTTCTTTAATCGCATGTAAATATTGTGTTTCAATTTTTATTATAATTTTGAAACATAAACGTACTATTGCACTTTAAGTTTATAATAAACTTACGGCCGGGAATCGGTGTTTTTAATCGTACAGTCGCAAATGACAAAAACCACGAAAATCTTCTTTCTCGTTCTGTTTGAATAACTATTGCTAGAATACAATTACGATGCTTGAAATTCATCAAAATATAGTTTACGTTATGTATAAGTAGAAGTCATAAATTTTACTTGATCGGCTAGATAGTTCACAAACAATGAAATTCAATTAAAAAAACTTTAAAATTTCAATTTGTTCTAAAAATTTCTTAAAGGATCGTACATTACCGTATTCGATTTGACGTACTAACATGATCGTATGATTCATTTCTTTATCATAAAATTTTTGATTTTATTGTATTAAACTAACATTTTGCAATGAAAACGATTTTTAACCTAATTGCCTATTATTTATCTCTTAGTTTTCTTACAATTAGACAATAATCTTAGTTTATTTGCATTACTTAAATTTTTTTGCAAATATTAATAAAAAAAGTTACTGTCCGACCAATTCTTGCAGAGATAATTTTTTTTTTTTTAAATTGGTAATGATTTTAAAAAAATTAAAATTCGGACCTAAAACAGAGGTATATTATATTTCAAGCACTATATTTTGAAGGAGTAAATTTTCAGCTGCTTATGGCTCTTTCTATTTTTTCTACGATGAATCATACGCAATGTTTTTCTGTACTGTTTGAAAAGTTTATTACAATTTCAAAAAAAATTTTTATGTTCCAATCAATCTTTTTTCCATTAACAGATCAAACCACTCATGTAAATTGTGGAAAGAAAATCATGCACTTGTAGACCATGATTATGTTGTAATCCAGCAATACTATAACTAAAATGTAATTGGCTAAGGAGTCCCAATCACGAGCAATGTTATAATCATACAAAATATCTTAGCGCTATCTCCCGTGTATAATATTTAATACATGTATATATATATATATATTTAATATTTTGGTGTAAAAAGTATAGAAGAAAGTGAAATTATGGCATAAAAAAATGTTTAAAAAACTTGTCAACCAACGTATAAAGTTTTACTTCTTTGGTAAATAATATATGTAGATGCGGTTGATTCTGCGCATAGATAAGTCGATGCGGCTGATTCCGCAGTAATGTGTTCGGCCATGATCCCAGCAGGTTTTTATAAAAAGTAGAAATTTATTTGTACTTTTTGTGAAAAGATGTTCTAAGGATCTTCAGCGGGAGTAGTTTAGATGTCATCAGTAGTTTATTTAATAAGTCAAAATCCGCTAAATGGATCGATGTCCTTATGTACCTCCCTAAATCTGAAAAATAAGGAGATATTTAGCATTATTGTTTCAAAATGATAAACAACCTTATTATTGAGCAATCTAAAAACATCTTTTATTTGTAACCGTAATCAATGAGTTACACTTTAAAACACTTACTGTATTATAGTAAAAATCCTAAGCTGTCAGATGGTACCTCACAAAATATAGATAATAATGGAAAAATTACAATGATATCGTAGAATGTTGATCAATTAGTAGTGTTAGAAATGCAGTTGCAGAAAATAATTTTTTTTTTGTTCGAACGAAATGCAGACGTATTGAATATTTTAAAATTGTTATGCAAGTATTTACGAAGAATTTGTATTTTATTAAGTTATTATAATGATGTTATCATATCGATAATATAAGGTTAATATTTTATTACTTAAAACATTCTTTATTTATTTCAACAAAAAACAAATTTGGCAATTATGCATAATATACACGATAGCAGTTAGTGTTTGTTTAATAATAAGATATAAATATTTATGATGGTGCTAACGCATACGTTCTTACTGCAGTGATAGCAAATACAACACAAATGTTCTAGTGAGTACCACTGTTCACTGGAGCCCAATAAATAACTTACAGCGATGTATCGATGGTGTATTTATAGTTGGAATTAAAATATTTGGTTGTTAAGTGTAGTTTTAAAAAAATTTGAATACTTAGTAAATGAAGGAATTATCTTGCATGAAATCATAATAATAAGCATCTAGTAGTACTGCTTAATCTTAAATGGAATAGTATTAAATGTAAATAAACGTAAAGTAAGTCAAAAATCAAATTATTAACCAATAAAATATTATTAAACGAATAAACGCAATGGTAATAAAATAACTAACCAATAGAAAATTGTATTTATGAACAAATTATAAATAAATATTGTTGTTGTAAAAATTTGTTAAACAAAAATTCGAAAAAAGTGTACAAATTGAGTAAAGACTTATTTGTTTATTTAAACATCACTAAATTATGAAAATCAAAGAAATATTCATATCTATAAAAAATAATTAATATTTAGAAAATTTGCAACTAATGCCAATTTTTTAAAAGTTTTGAAAAGTAATTAAATAAATTTATAAAAAAAGAGTAAAAAAATATTTCATTTATAAGTTAAATACAAACCGCAACATAGAAATAAGTGATAAGCAGACAACTTATAGAGGTAGCTCTTGGATAAGTAGACACGGTACACGAATCGTATGAACGAGGTCAGGCGTTCAAGTCAGTTGGGAAAAGGTTTTGTTTAGAAATTAAAAATTCAGTTTCGTTAAAAAATTATAAAGGGTGAAAAATAATTGATTTGCGAACGTTTATAGTAAACTCAACGAATTAGACATTGATAAAGTTAATTATATATATTATATGTTTTGTAAATACAGTGTAAGTTATCAATTTTTTCGAAATTTTTTTTTAAATTGGTATCAAATAGTAAATTCTGTATATCTATGAAAAAAAGCTAGATATTAATAAACTATGTAAGCAAAAACTTGTCGGTTGATCTGTCGTATTTTCGTAATAAGGTATGATTATACTATGTACGTTATCCCGAAACACAATGAACTACTCTGCTTAAATTCTGAATCACTAAATAAATTATTCATTAATAAACAGTTTGAGCGGGCAATTACATTTAGTTGTTTGGTCTTAGGTGCTTGGGTCTTATTTAATTTGGATTCCGTATTTAGCTGAATTTTACGGGTCTCTCAGTATGCGTTTCATCAGCGTTATAACTGACGTTGACCTTTTTTTTTCCTGCCTTAGAAGAGCCAACTTAGTTATTTTTGACGTAGTAGTAGAACATTGTATTGTACCAATTTTTTCTTTTTCACAAATATAGAGATCAGTTGTCATGAAATCTGATTATTTTTCTGTTGTCAGAAGCATGTGCTATCCAGCCAACCTTGTCTATTTACATTATAATTAAAAGAACAACACACCTTTACAGTAAGTATAATACACAGAATTATATTGCTCACGATATTTTGTATTAAAAAGACATGGTATGCAATTAGGAGATCTTAGCTTATAACTGTTAAGATATAGTTTTCTAGACGTCAGCACAATTATGGTTTGCAAACGCCTGTTTTTTTTGCACCATCTGCATGAATCGATTGATCTGCCCCATTCTTGTAATAGGTTGTTATTGTCGCATGTACTTTACTTGGAAATCAAATTAAATACTCTGTTTCTACTCTTAATGAGTAAATGAATGATCCATCAATGAACAATATGAGCGTGCGAGTCTATGTAATTATTTGGTTGTAGATACTTGAGTTGTATCATATTATTATTTCGTATGGAGCTAGAGCTACGAGTCTGCCGTTATTTGTTTCATAACTCTTATTACTAACGGTCCGTTTCATTGGTCTACATCTGTCTATTCATTAAATAAGTGGTGCGGGAAAAATAAAAAATGCCAAGGGGATGTAACGGAGCGGCCTCGGCTGCATCCTGTTGTTTTCGACAATGTTCGACGATGTTAGAGGGTTTTTGTGAGGTGGTTTGACTGCAATCAGAATTATTTGTCTGTTTTTAGCCAAGTTCGGCGATAAAGTGTCTTTCAGGCGACTTTGGCCATCTTCGTCTATGAAAATAAGCATCGGATAAAAATTTTTAGTTTTTAAGGGGGGGGGGGGGCCGAAAAATCCTCAAAATTTTCTAAAACACGTAAAAATACAACAAATTCACCGGTGATTTGAGGGGTGTGGGCTGAGGGGGGGGGGGGAAGATTTTTAGTCCTTATCACTATACATATATGTATGTATATTAGTGGGGCTTTGCCCCCCTACGCGCTCCGTGCGCTAACCCCCCACCAGCAATATAACTGCTTAGTTACTACATAATTAAACACAAGCTTCACATTCCTCAAACAAAAAAGTCACTTCATAGTTAATTAGGAATGCACGAAAAACACCAAGAACTTTTCTGATGATTTTACAAATGTAACTACTTTTTAAACAAACGGTCACCCTCACTTTAACGGTCTACAATTCAATTGTTATTAAAGGAAATATAACTTTTCATTTTTTTAAATAAAACAAAGAATATATAAACATATACATACATATCTCTTCCTATATTATATATTTTTTTTGTGGGCTTGTCTAATAATGATTGATGTGTATTTATTATCCTATCTTAAAGTTTTCATGGCCTTAAAGTAAAGCCTCTTATAGGATTAGCTGTTGACTATGACGTAGCTGACAATTGATTGGTCACTGCCTTCAAAGAGCACGAATTTCAAATTTAGTTTACAATATGGATCTTATGATAAAAGATTAATTGTCACGTCACTAAAGCCTATTTATCCGTCATGTGATTGGTCAAGAATGACCAAGAGTGGGTAAATTTAAGGAATATCAAATAAATTTTGCACACTACAATGTATACACGGATAAAACAAAAAGATTTCATCTATATCTTTTTATTCACATGATCAATAAAATGTTTTAAGATGTTGGCTTTAAATAAATTCTCGTTCAATTTTTATGTACATTCTTAAATAAGTCATAAAACATCATACAAATATTATTTGATCAATTATTGAACGTTTAATATTTTAATTTAGTATTTTTTAAGTTACGTTAATACAAAATCTCCTAATATGTCTTTTTAGTGAGTCCTTTCTTGAAAATCTTTTAACACATTCATGTCGAATTTCATTATCCACCGGAAAATTTATCTCCATGTTGCATTGAAGATGTGTTCCTCTTTTAAATTCCTTTTTACAAGTAGGGCAGTTTATGATTTTACAGTTTTCATGTTCTTTTTTATGCAGTATATATTGAATTTTTGATTTAATCATAATTTTTTGAAAATTACCGTCAAAATGTTCATTAGCATTTTTTTTGGATCAATTTTTATTAATTTTTCATCACTAAAAACATAAGCACAGTATTCACATTTAAGTAATCGCATCGTTATAAATAAAAGGATACAAAACTATCAAATATTTGAAAATTAAAATTTGAATTTTCATTTATAAATTATTGTTCAACTTAATTAAAGATAAGAGATAACTCTAAATTAAATAAGTCATAAACTGTACTTGTACTATAATGCATCTTAGTAGAAATCTATGAACGCTACCACCCGCCGTGAAAGCCTCCTTTAACATAACTTTATTTTATGTATCTTCCTATAATATATAGTTGTATGGTTTGAGGGTAAGTACTAGCTCCCCTCTGCTCTCCCCGCTCCCCCTCAGCTCCCCTCCAGCTCTCTCCCAAACATATTTTTCCTTTCGTAATAAATTTTCATAACACTATTATTTTCTTGTAAGAATAAAAATACCTATGTAAAAAACCAACTTCTATGAAAATTGATTATATAGCAATTCATAATAATAAATAGAATAACGGCATTTATAATAGTACACCAAAAATTTATGATTATACCTATGGAAGCCGTGAAAAGAATCCTATATATTGAAACAAAAAGTATTATTTGGATCTTAGAGAGATAAATTTTTTATATATCATTATAGATCTTGATAAAATTCTGAAATTAGCGATAAGATGTGCTTTTCTACTGACGCATTCAAATACCTACATGAAAAATACTACTCTTGAAGGTTTTAAAGCTTCTCTCGGCATTATTTATGCTAAGAATTTACTCTCTGGCGCATGATAAGGTAATTTTTTACAAGAATATATCCATCATTAAAAAAAAAAATGTCTTGCGGAAAATAGAAAACGGAAAAGACACAGAAGACAAAATTATGGAAAACTGTTTCAAGAATCTACGAATAATATGGACTTTTGATTTGACAAACAAACTTTATAGTCTACAGACTAACATATATATTATCGGAGCGTCGGCAATAGCATGAATCTATCATATTCACAAGGCAAGGAAGAAGTAGAAGTACTTTAAAACTACAGAGGAGTGGCTTTTTAAATGTAACATACAAGATTTAAGAAATTATAATTGCTGAAAATGTAGAAAAATCGGTAAAGAAGTAAAAAATAATAAAAGAAAATTAGGCTGCTATCAGAACAAAAGGAAGAAAAAAATACCATATTTTTATGCTAAATAATCTAATTAAAAGCAAAAATTTAAGAGAAATAAGTATAAAAATGACAAAAATATTGAAAAGAATCTAAACATATACAAAAAAAAACAGTTAATTACGGTACTTTAAAGTATATTTATCTAAGAAATAGGCAATAAATAAATCTAAAATAAAACAGGAGGTGTAACAGTAGGCAAACTCAGAATTAACTGTCACAAATTATCTGATGACGTTGTTTAAGGCGCCTAGCATATTGAAGACAGAAAACGTATGCAGAAAGACTTAGTTAAATAAAGTACAAGAAATACACTGAAAATGGACAAATAAAACGGAAAATGTTGATTTTTGGAAATAAATAAAGGACAAAAACAGATTTGTTTGAATTTGAAGTGAATGAATTGGAAGTTAAGAATTAGAACATAGACCAAGAAGTGTGGTTCTCAACAAAAAATTGCCCCGGCATGTAAAAAAACGACAGATTAGGAGCAAAGGACAGTTAAAGCAGTTCTAGGCTCAAGCAAAAGAAATAGAGTAGAAAGTTTAAATCAAAGATTTTTTTTCATTGAATAAATAATAAAATTATATTGCACATACGTAGCGGAGACTCTAGTATGAAAGGGAGGACTCCCCGTTCCTCGCCTCTCTGAGCGAAACTCCCAAAGCTCCTTAAACCGTCTGATCTTTTAAAACCCTTACCACATTTTTACAAAATTTTTTTTTCATTTTATTTATTATGAATTAATATATTTCTATTTAAATGTGTCAATCTTTTAAAACTGTTTTTACATTTAGCACATTTAAATAATTTTTCTTTACCAAGTTTTTTGAAAAATGAGATTTGTCTGAAGTTTAATGTTGTACTGTTTATATCTTCAATACATTATTTTATAAATTAAAATTAAATTAAATATGAGTATAAGAAAAATAAAAAAGAATATCCGTAAAAAAATAATAAATTACTGTAATGTTACTCATCTTAAGTCCGTAATAATTTAAAAAAATTTTATTTACAAATTTTACAATACATTGAGTAGAAAAAGTTTGATCATAATAACCAAACATTTGAATTTTCGCAGTCAAAACATTCTAAACAGTAGGGAGGTTCTTTTGCTGGGAAAAAATCATGAAATGACTAGAAATTATAAAAGCTTTCCAAATAGAATGGTGGTAATTGTATAAAATGTGTAAATAGTGCTCAGAAATGTAAAGAGTATAAATGCATTTAATCGTCGGAATTATTGTTCTTATATAAGTATGTAGATAATCTTACACCAATGTAATCTAGATGTGATGAAATTCATTTCAATTCCGATTATTTTTAGTATATTTGTCATAGCTTTTATAGTTGTTCTATAAGTACATAAAGTAATGGTAACCAAAAAAAGG
Source organism: Copidosoma aretas (assembly GCA_030522625.1). Taxonomy (NCBI): domain Eukaryota; kingdom Metazoa; phylum Arthropoda; class Insecta; order Hymenoptera; family Encyrtidae; genus Copidosoma; species Copidosoma aretas. The sequence continues at coordinate 6,365 of JAPYYV010006123.1, read as the reverse complement.
TATCATATTTGTTCTATATAAATGCACTCTGTAATATGTGCTAAGTTGAGGTTGATTATTTGTTATCTAAAATCACAATCCATCACGTCTGTGTATTTGTCCGAAGTCCTAGCCCAAGCATCGTTTTTTTAATGTTCTATTATTTTTCAAATCAAAAATTGTTTAGAAGAAATTTTTTCAAAACAGCATTGAAAAAAGATTAAGAATATTTATAAATAAAAAAATATTAAAAAATGTTTCAATAATCATTTTTTAAATTGGAGAATAAAGCAATTATAAGCTTCTTCAATAAATAAGAGAAACATTGATTATTATTATAAGAAATTTTATATATTTATGTAATTACTAAAATGATTTATCTTATAAATATAAATGACTTGAAAATTGGCAAGAAGAGCGCGCTGGTAGGCGAATATACACATGAAATAAATATCTTAAAAAATAGGACAGGTTGCGTAATGTAATTACATAGGTAGCAGAAAAGCTAAAAATGAAAACATTTTTAAAGCTACAAATCATTGCAAATTGATAGGGCCTTCCGTGCGCCACCATATCATTTTTTCTACGATAGTAAGTGATGCATTTATGGAGGCTTAACATCTGAATCACATTGCAGCTTCCTCCCAAAAAAATTTAGAATACTGTAAATAATCATCTCATTAACCTACTTCCTAATTTTCGAGTACGGTTGTTAGTCAAAATACTGTTAAAAAGCTGTTGAAAGTTCTATTTTTTTTTGCAGGTTATGCCCGGCCTTTTATGAAAGCCACTGAATTTACATTGGAAACAGCATGATTTCAACCATAAAAACACCGTTTTTCTGCAAATAAAAAAACTAGAGATAGTTTCAACCATGCCCTGTCAATTTGTCATGAGAAAAGTACAGGCTGCCTGCTATTTTAAAAAGATTTTAATGTTTGATAGCATTATTGTTCATCAAATTATCATATGTAGACTCGCGAAAAATTTAAATGAGTTTTAAAATGTGTTTCAGATGTTTACATTTACCACTAAATAATAATTAACCTGCATTGCAATACAATATTCGACGAGAAAGTGGTAAAAATAATACGGGCGATGTATATTTATGTACAACAACGTGCATAACTATACCTGTATGACGCATTGACTATATATTTTGGGTATTGAGCCACCTTAAGATATTTTTTTTGAATACATTATAAAAAACTACATAATCAAGATTTAGTCTATTTTTTATATGATGAGCTACTAAATTATATCTGAATTTTATCTGTTTAAAGTAATAGTTTTTTTAAGTTTTTATATTTTTATAGGTAGGTAGGTAAATAAGATAAAGCTACCATCAGAGTAACTTGAGAATACGTTTTCAATAACAATTTTTATTGACATAAAGAAAATGAAATTTAGAAAATTTTAGGATTAACCTATTTAATAAACTATGAATAAAATGATATGTACTTACCCGGTCTCCATGTCTACTATTTACGGATAATTTTTTGAAGTTTGTTATACATACTTTCTATGTTTAAAATATAAACAATTTAAATAAAATATACAATAAACATTCCACTAATATCAAATTCACTGATTTAACAATGACTTGGAAAATAAATACCATACACGATTGAATACAGCATCAAATCATACTATGATCATGTTGTTTGGATTACACAAATTTGAGAACCCATCAGTAACTCTAGACTTGTCCCCTTTTTTTGCTTATTAAGATTTTGAAAGAATAACTTTATTTAATAATGTCTAAAAGATCTTCTGACAATCGTTTTGATTCACAAATATAAAAAAAACGAGATATTTTGCTGACATCCACAGAAGATTTGAGATCGAAATTTCAAATTGGCGATAAGTCAGCTTAAGTATGTTTTATTATTAGATACTTAAATAAAGTTTAATAAAAATTGCTCCGTATTATAAGAGATACAAGTGACTTTATTAATTTTTCTTACATGTGCGTTTATGACGATTACAACTACTTTTGTCACTAAAAACTTTTCATATTTATTTCACTTATAATGTTTTTCTTTATCATAAGTGTTTATATGGTGGACCAAATAATTTTTTTTTTTAATTTGGTTTTACACAAATTACATTGGGACTTTAAACTTTCGAAATAAGTTAAAAGATAATTATTTAAATAATTTTCTCTCCTCAGACTTTTGTCATATGCATAACAAGAATGCTGCTTACTGTTATTATGAATTGTAACGTGAGTTTCAAGCTGCGCTTTAGTAATAAAATTGATAGTACAATCATCACAGTTGAATTTCTTAAAATCTGTGTGTATTCTAATGCGGACGTTCAGATTACCTTTCTGAGAGAATGTGTTATCACATTTACTACATTTGAAAACAATTTTATCCTTGTCCCTTGTCAAATCTAAACTAAAACCAGTTTTGAAGAATTAGAATGTTGATAGTCTTTAATATATGAGTTATCTATTGTTGTTTATTTGTTTATTTTCTTACCTTATAATAATATCAAAGGAAGAATAGAATGAAATCTAAATTCAATAAATCATCTATGATTATTTTTAATATATACCTACAACAAAAATACAGGTTACTTGCGATTTGATTTGATTTTAATAATCACAATTATTGAACAACATTTTTACGATGTTTACTTATTTGAATGTTTTTTAATTATTACATACTACTTGGTTCAAATACTGTAGATTATAAATCAGCTAAATTTTGGTTACGATTTTTGTTTACAAATATACATGTATGCAAAGCACACTATATTTATTCTCCTGGTTTTCTGTCTGGTCACTGTCGTCTAGACGACGGTAGGCCGGGTACGGTTGTATTTTTTGTGTATGAATGAAAAAAGACCAGGAGAATAAATGTGGTGAAAAATGTGGTCTTTTTTAAGAATATATTGCTGCTATCGCTAAGACTCTCGTACACTTTTCCATCTTGCTGTTTGTATCTATTAATTAGGTTAAAAGGGGATAATTTTGATAGTAACATGAAATCAAATATACTACTACGATTCGGTTTTTTCTTATTGTGACTCTTTAGACTTATTCTTTCTTCATTTAAATTTTCTGAGGGTTGTTCTGTTATTTGTAGTAAATCAGGTGCTTTAGATCGTCTGTTTAAAGTCGTTGCTTGTGATGGTGGACTGTCTTCAGTAGTCGTCTGTGTTGGTGTACTAGAGCTTAAAGGAGTTCCTTTTTGAATACGTGGCGTAATTTATAATTTTCCGTCTGCTGTATATTTTTGTAAAATTGTATGTTCGGCAAATAAGGGCTGAAAATCCTCGGCTCGTTTTGATATTTTATCAATCTTGTCGTCCAATACAGAATCGCCAAAATTGTCGATATCATGGGTATCCATTTCATTCAATATGTCCTAAATTTCAGGATCCGGTTGGTCTCCGTCAAAAAATCTATTTATAGTAAAACTGTCGGAATTTCCCATTCTTCATTTATTCCAGTTTTATCCAGGAACTCACGCAGACTCTGATCAAACTTTTGTGCTAGTTCTTGTACTTTTTGAAAACTGAAATTATGACATTCATCATCATTACTTTTAGATTCTGTAATATTAGTTTCATCTTAAGAAAAGCTATCACCAATATTTTCAATCGGTAATATAGGGGTTACTACAACTTCAGTATCCGCTGTTTCATTGTCTGAATCTGTGTTAGTTGTCGAGTCTGTTTCCGTTATTTCTTGTCTTAAGCCAATCTAACGTGGATCGAATACAGGCGGACGTGTATCTTCTGTCGTACTTTCACTACTACTGGGATTATTTTCAGTTAGCAAATTAGCCTCTGATAGTCGTAAGTGTACTATCTTTTCGTCACTCTATGATTCGTCGTTTGTGTTCGTCTTGTATGTTTTGCTAGAATATGAGGTCGAAGGCCCCGATTTCTCTTTCTCGGATTTTGAAATGGTATCTCTCCAAGAGCTTGAGTCTCTCGTGCGATTTTTCGCAGTTCTTTTCAACGCACATGTAATAACAGGTAACGGACCTATTTAGGATGCTTTCTGATTTCGGGTTCTTTGAGCAATAACTCTGTGGTCCAATTTTGGTCGATCTTTATTTGTTTTTGACCCAAGCAGGCGTCCTCGGTTACTATTTAGCGTAGGTAAATTTAGCTACGTTTTTCCTGTCTTTGTCGGGATTAATGGTAAAGTCTTCAGTTTGGTTGTTGTAAGCTTAGTAGTAGTTGTATCTTTTAAGGTGGAAATTTTTTCTCTTGATTTTCCTCTTTTTGTTTTCTTCCAATCATGATAGTTCTTAACAATACAAGACCACTATCAATATCACTTTAAAGACGTAAAGGCTCTGCAGGATATCTGGATAATGCATCTGCGTTTGTATTAAGTCTTCCAGGTTTATACTGAAAAGTAAATTTATAATTAGTAAATTTGAACATTTAACGCATTCAACGTTGCCCTGGATCTTTTCTAGTATGCATCCAATTTAATGGTTCATAATCAGCCACAAAAATAAACTTATTTCCTAATAAATAAGATTGAAAATGATGCATTGCATGCAAAGCTACTAGACATTCTTTTTCTGTCGTAGAGTAGCTTATTTCAGCTTTATTTAAAGTTCTCCATAAATAAGCTAGGGGATGGTCAAATCCTTTTTTTTTTTTTTTTTTGACTGAACACAGCTCTATACTAATGGCGTAATCAGATGCATCTGTAGTTAGCTTGAATACTTTACTAAAGTGAGGAAATTAAAGTATAGGTTCCTTACATAAATGTTCCTTTAATACTTCGAAACGTTTTATATACGTATCGGTCTATTCGAATTTTCCTTTTTTCTTTAAAATATTAGACAGTGATGTAGCAATTTTTAAAAAATTATTTTATAAATTTCCGATAATATCTGGCTATTCCCAAATATTGTCTTATATTTTTCACTGTCTTCGGGACAGGAAATTCTTTGGCTGCCTGTATCATTTTAGAGTCAGTTTCGATCCCTTGTTGGCTCACAATGTGTTCAAGGAATATTACTACATTTGTTAAGAATTCAACTTTATCTGATTGGAGAGCAATTTTTCCTGTTCTTAATCTATCAAAAAGCAATCCAACTTTTCTATCATGATCCACTAAATCTTTAGCATAAATTATAATGTCATCTGAATACACTAGCATTTTAACATGCAATAGTCTTTTTAGTATTCAGTCCATTAATCGTTGAAACGTAGCAGGTGCATTTCTGAAACCTTCTGGCATACGACAGTATTGGTAATGTCTATAGGGTGTAGTAAATGCCGTTTTAAATTTAGCACACTCAGCCACAGGAATTTTTTGAAATACGCTTGCTGAATCCAAAACAAAAAATATACTGATCTTACTAATTGGTCCATTATATCAGCGATATTAGGGGTAGTCCATATAGAACCATCCGGCTGTTGAGGTTAAAAATCACCCCCCCCCCTCCCCCATGTCTGGTTGTGTCCGGTTTTCATCCCCCCGCCTACGGACTTCCAGAAAATCAGAAAATTGTTTAGTACATCAGAAAGGAGCAAATAGTGAACGGAATTTGGTGGTTTGAATAGCACAGTTAATGCTTACAGAACAAAGATGTGAATTTATTCAGTCATATAGTATACTTTTTTGTTTACTTATACAATCACAAAATTACAGAACAAAGATGCGTATTTATCCAGTCGTATAGTATGCTTTTTTTAATGTATAACTATAAAAAATTCGTAAATCATCACTACTCTTCTTCCCAAGGACTTTACGACAATCTTTATATACTTTCTAGATTCGTCTGACTTATGTTTTTCTTTGAACAATTCTTTGGCTTCTTTCCACTCCTTGTTTACTTTTTCTTGCGTATTTTGTTGTGACCCACTATAATAGGCACGGCACGCATCGTAATACTCTTTATAACTCATTATTACAGATTAAAAGCAACTAAAGATATTAAAATTATAAGCTGCATACAATTTCGAGTACAAGTTCACGACAACCGTCCAAGCAAAACCCAGCTTTGAAACCTGTGTTGTGAGTAAAAGTCGATACCCTACTGATATATACATAAATTTCGTAAATACAGATAGTACACTTATTGAATAGTATACTGAATTCATATGTATTGGAAATAAGTTGATGTACATCAAGTATATTAAAAAATGTGTGAAGGAATATACATATAAGCAAGTGTACTTTTCACATCACCTAGCTCGAGATTGTTTTTCTTACAGCTTTAACGTAAACAGAGTGAGTAATCTATTGTTAGCTACGCTTAGAAAACCTACACATATAAGTTTCGATGTTGTGTTTTTAAACAGTTTTTATGAAACAATCCCATTAATAGTCGGACGTCCGGATGGAACAGCCCCCCCCCCCCCACTAGCGTCCGGTTGCGTCCGGTTTTGGTTGATCCCCC
>JAPYYV010006122.1:0-14649 GCA_030522625.1 Copidosoma aretas | reverse complement strand
TCCCGTGGGTTTTGGGGCTGCCGCGAGGCTCGAGGAGATATTTGGCTTGTCTTGGTTTTTTCGGAGTCGGGATGTGTCGGGCGGACCGGGGTACGAAACGAGGCGAGAATTTTCTCTCGCGAGATCTTGTTCCGATGTCCGATGAACCATGATTGCTGAACGATGAAAATTTTAGACGCGAGAAAGGAGTAAATTTTACATTTTTATCGATCCCTTTCACGGATGTTTTTCTGCGAGGAGCTTTTTTGTCCATGATTTCACGCGGATCCAAACATTCGATGGTTCAATAGATCGATTGGAAAACTATTATTTGAGTACGTTTTCATGATTGTCGGACCTTATAGGGTTTGTTGATCATCAAACGATTCATAATTATATTGGTGCGAGAGAATCGCGCAGCCTATACCACGATCGTACGGGACAAAGATTCCTAGAGACAAGACCGAGAAAGTAATACAACAAGACAAGAGCCCGTCGAATAGTCATCGAGATCAAGGCAGAACTCAAAATTTTGAGATTATTTTATGGATCAAGACAATTGGCCCCTCTAAATGGGTCATAGATGAGGGGGTAATCGTGATTTGCAGGGGGGGGGGGTGGGGTTGGAATGAGAAATTAAGAAAATGTAATTTCGATCCCGGGAGCGAGAGATTTATCGGTGTAGTTGTTCCTTCTTCTTGGCGGATCAGCGATGATTGAGAGAATTCAGGGGAGGAGCGGAGGGCTATTATTCATCCGGTTCAGCCCCGACAGGTGGAAATCGAGGCGATTTCCGGCCTTTTTGTAAGCAAGCCGAGACTACTCGGAAGTATCGGACATTAATCAGCCGCGCGGCGGTTATCCCGTTCGTTCGTTGGAGGCGTGTTTGTGAATGGGAAGTGTGGTTGAGAGTCACGGGTGTCGTGGTGGTTGGAGGCACGCGATCGTGACTCGGGAGCCGAGGGTTTGGTTTTGCGGTGGATCTGTTTCGTAAGGTTGATTGCTTTGGGTCTTCTGGGGGTCGAGTGTGCGAGCTGCTTCTATAGAGGGTTGGTTTAATTACGAATACTTTGTTCGACAATATCGGGACTGCGCTTCTACCGCTCGTGTGAATTGAAAGTAAATTGCAACCTTTCATGGGAAAAATGTACAGTCACTTTTTGTCGGGACGAAAAAAGGGGACCTTTACAAAACGCACACGTGGAAGGAGAGTAAAAAGATTCGCGCTTTTCAGTTTCTGTATGGATTATCGATTTCCCATATCGAATAATTTTTTCGTCGGAGCGCAAATTGAATCACTCCGAAAGCATTCGATCGTTACGTATTACGGAAGAAGTGCTTTCTTGCGGGGGAAAAAATTCCGATACTACCACACTGGAGTGGGGTATTGTAAAAAATGGCTCGGCGCATGATTATTTTTAGCAACACGGCCGATGGTCGCAATTTTTTCATTCCGCCCCGGTTCTTCCGCTCGCACAGCGGCGGACACCTGATGGGCACACCCGTCGGTCGGGCGAGGATTTCCCGTAGGCTCGAGCGAGCTTACGCCGCCGAGAACGGAGATGAAAAAACGCCTCGCCGGCGTCTATTATTCATCCCGGGAAATTCAGAAAAACGCGAACCACCGCGGCGAATTTTCCACATGCATCCCGGCATTTCGGGCCGCGCGCTCGCACGAAAAAATGCCCCGAGCAAATTGAGGTTACCCAGGGCGCTTTGTGCTCCCCCGGGTCTATCCTATTTGTTCGCCCGCTCGTGCAGTTTGACGGAAAAATTTTTTTCCTAATGTATTACAACGGCGGGCGATCAAAGTTCTTCTTTTGTTTTCAAACTTGAATTATTGTGAACGACGCGGTCGTTGGAATTTATAGGTTCATAATTGAACGTTTGTTGTTTGAAAAAAAAATAATAATCATAAAGTGATCAAACATTTTTCCCTCGCAACTTTCATTTCAACGCTCTCGTTCGAACGCACTGTATGGAGGAGAAAAATTCAATTAATCCCAAGTTTATACGAGAGGCGAGAAAAAATTCATCTTTTTACACGGCTAACTTCCTCGAGTTTCTCGAACTTGCCACCTGTAGTCACGACTTTTTTTTAAGTTGGTGGTATAATTGCAGTTGTTTTTGTTGTCGTTCCCGAGAGTGGGTCACTCCTTTTTCTCTGATTGTAGCACACGCATTATGAAAAAGTCGCCCTTCGCCAAAGCTGAGCTTTGTTCAACCAGCAATAGAAGTGCTTTCTTGTTCAGGGTTCTTTTTATGCGTCGTACGAAATTTTTAATCACTCATGTTTTCTAATAAGTATATAATGTTGATAAAGGTTTTGCTGTTTTATTGTGTATCAGTTTTAAAATTTTCTATTACTTGGGCGTTAAAAAATGAGTACCATTTTTGAAAAATTTTCGAAATCTATTTAAGTAAAAAATAGCGAAGAGAGATAAAGTTTTAGAATATTTTTGAAAAATACATATTTCCCCAATGACATTTTTTAGTTTCGAAGTTCGGCGATTTTCATCCATTTCAGTTATTTTTTGCTGTCATACAAATAAATTGCACGAAGTACAAATGTTATTTCGAACAATTTTTTCTCTTATAGAATTCGGTTCATTCTAAAGAGAAAAGGTTTTTTCAGCAACTTTTTTACAAAATGCTCCTTCAAACAGTTGCAAAGTGGGTAAAAAAACTTCTTGAAACGCGTAAAACAGTGTAATTATTCGTTTCGCAAAAAAATGATTAATGATCTATTTTTTTTTAAACAAGCCAAAAAATATTCAGAGACCCTTTTAAGCCGCAAAATCGAAGGAAGAATCGCTTACAGGAACACTCCTGTCCCCCGATGAGCAAAATTGCAAAAATCATTACCCGCATCAAACTCTTTAGGTAGAAAATCCGTGGGCCGAGGTAGTTAAATAAGTTTACTGTATTAAGACAGTATTGTATGTTAGGGCTATATACTTTTTTGATGTAAAAAATTGTATTCAATAAAATTTCATTTCGAAGGGTCACCTTATAATTTGAGAAACAAAAAAAAACAAATTTATAATGATTTGTCCAGTATTTTTCAAAAAATTACTATGATTTAGGCTAGATATTTTGAACTCAATCATCCTTAAAACTAATTCGGATACCCATACTTCAACGAATGTTTTTACGAAAGTAAAAAAAGTACTTTAAACTCGAGTTGTACAGATATTCTACCTTGATTGCTTCACGATAAGCCTAAGCAGACTATCATCAACTCCGGCAGTATTTATCGGATACCAATACCCCACTTCCTCCGTCCCACCGAAACGCCATTTCCAACGGTCTTTTTCCCCTTTGACGCGATAATTCGTTTTCCGCGAGCCGCCCTTACGGCGTGACTGCTCGCAATCAGCGTCGAGTTCCGCGAAGAGTACGACCATCACTCGTGCCGGGAATAAAATTCTTCCCAACCCTCTCGGAGCCCTTTTTTTCCCGAAAAATTCCAAACACCGTCCAGCTCCGAGCAACAAGACGTACTACCCTGTACACACGTCCAATACTCTGCACGTGTGTACGCTGCCAAAATCTGCAGGCACCACAGCTCTGATCGCGGCAGCTTTATTCCACCCCGGCGTTTCTGTGCGGGGGTAAAGAGCTTCGCGCGGCGCAAGAGCATTCGTCGCGAAAATGCAATTGGGACGAGCCGATAGAGCGAACGCGCGCATACGTACTCTGCCTTTGTGAGATAACGCGATTCAATCTTTTTTTTTTTTTTTCCGCGCGGAGAAAGGAGCGCGCTCTCGTCGCGCGCCGTTTATTTCGCCGATGGGGTTACCTCGTGCGTGTCTGGGAGCCGGTCGACTGGCCCTTTTTTTTCTCTCGCGCATGGACGGAATAATGGCTTTTTTCCCACTTCGCGAGGCTTTTTTTTTTTTGGACTATGAATAGTTGTGGTGCACGAGTATTGGAATGTTTTGCGTTGCGTCAGCGGGAATGGCTGGTTGTTATGTGTGTTCTTCTTTATAAATAGATGCCGATGTTTGAGGGATTTTTTTCTAATGTTGGAATTTGTTGGTTGTGTTAGAACACTGGTTTCCTGTTCTGCATTAGTTCATCAAGTGCAGAACACATTTTGGCTCTAATTTATTGACTGAGTTTGCTATTTTAATCCTTTCTCGTGTAATATGGACGCTTAATTATACACACTGTCGACAAAGCGGAAATTGTACTCAGTCGTATGCTTATGAGTACGAATTTCGGGCTTCACTATGAAGTAACAATTCAGTCATATATTCGGATATTCTAATTACAGCTAATTTAAAGCTACTCAAACAACTCGGCTATTGAAACATCAAATTAATTTGAATAATCAATATCCCTCAGTTAGCTGTTGAATAATTAGAAGCTTGTTAAAATTGTTTCTCTACCGTAGTTATTCATTGTATTCGCTTGCAACGAGTCTAAAGCTAATTAAATTCTCATGTAATGGTATTTCAATTGAGCTTAGTGGCTGTTAACAAGATATTGAGTAAAACACGTAACACGATCAATTTTGCAACAGTTCTGCAATTAAGGATAACAGTATGATTTCGTTATTGAGTCTTAAGTATATAAACAGATCAGGCATAGTTAGAAAAATTGAGTTATTTATATTTCTGTATGTTCACAAAGTGCATCATAGCAATCTTGTCGATTATTTCTAATGAATAATCAAATCAAAGGTTTTACAAAATTAAAGGTTTTAAGCAGTATCTAATAAATAAATAATTTCATTTGTGAAAATTTATCAACACTACTGCGAAATGCAATCAAAAATCTTTTTTCATTACTTTTTAATTTACAGTGTATGCCAATTTTAGAAGTCTAGTTTGAAAAGCTTACAAGCTCATTCCTGTACAGTTTGACTAGTGCCATCTCTTAAAGTCACATATTATCAACCCTAAGAACAAATAATCAAACGAGACAATGACTATACACGCGAGAATCCCAACGTCGAAAGACCACTACCAATCAAATAAATCGTTCCAAAAGTTGTATAGCCACACGTGCCGCGTATAGTCTCATCCGTCTTGCCTTTCGAAGACGTTCGTGGAAGCGGAACTCATCTCGTGATCAATGACAACCGTTCCTCATTCCGTTCAACGTATTATATTGCGTCCTGGCCAATAACCAAACTCTGAAACATCGCGAAACATTCGAAAACTCGGCAATATCGATTGCTCTCCACGAGCGAAACAATTCATCGTAAGCTGTCTCATAACCGTCCATTAAAGTCTCGTAAACCATTCATCCATCGTCAGCCAGAGCTGCTATAAAGCACTCGCAAACCGACACATGGAAAATGACAATCATCACGCGAAACGGCAGACAAAAGTCCAGCGGGCGAATGTAATCCGGCCGAGATCAGTTTCAGCCCTCTGTATGAAACGGCAGACCTGACGGATCCATCGATAACAGACCGATTTTTCCTAGGCGTGTACGATGCGACGGGGGGATTCGATTCGCTCCAGTGGCATAATTTTCGCTTTTTCTACGCCCATTCGCGTATTATTACTCTTCATACCCGATCCCCCTCCCCTTTCAGCCTTCCAAGTCACGCTCGAATTCAATAAATGGCCTCGGCGTGGGTGCAAATGGCGAAGCCGGCTGCGCTCGACCGCTGATGCTGCGGGATGTGTTTTATGGTCGCGACGAGGATAAGTTTTCGCGGGGCGTAGGCGCATTGTCCCACCGAAGGGGCAGCTTGTAAAAACAGAGGGAAATACATGCGGTGATGATCCATCGGTGTTGTTTGTTGCGCACGAGTTGTGTGTCTGCTTTCGGGTCGGCTTTTAGTACTTACGGATTTATGGTGGCTATTTGCGCTGGAAAAGTTGAGAGTCCGGTTGTCGATGCACCGAATGTGGGGTTTGTGCTTTGTTTTCTCAATGGGACTGAAATAATGACGTATGTTGGAAAAAAAATGTAAAAATATTGCGAGGGCGCGTTCTTATTGATAAACTAGAAGGGGTGAAACAGTTTTTATATTAGATTAATGTGAATATCGCTCAACTATTTTTTTTTAGTTCATGAGTAAAAGCAAATGTTTATAGAAGTTTTTTAAATTTTTCATTTGTACTTTTTAGCCATAATATTACGTTCAACCATACAGTCCATTGTCTGCGAAATTAATAGAAACGGGCTAAGTGGAAACAGTCGAGTGAGGTCAGACGAGCCATTGACGGGCAATGAAATTAAAGACATCTAACCTTATTTGTACAGACGAACACAATGAAAAAAAGCATATCAGTAACGAATATTAATACAATAATTAAATTGTCATCCATGGTGAGCATTAATGTCAGAAAATAGGTAAAAATCCGCATATACAGGGTAAATAAAATGAAAGTATACAATAACAAAACAAAAAAAAAAAAAAAAATTCGTCGAATACTGGCACTATACATTTAGGCATGAATATTTTATCTGTATATAATTAGTGTGTGGACGATATTGTCGATAAAGAGACGCGATAAAAATGCTCATCCTATTCCGTCCTAGACCGTTAGTTCAAAGAACAAAACATATGCATACATACACAATTACACATGTACAGGTCAGCGCGTAGTAATTGGTTTTGGAAATCCAACAAAAGGCGACGACAACCGAACGATCCTTGAGGCCTGTAACCTTCGATCGAGTTGTCGGCACACAAATCGTCACCAGCGTCAATATTATGGCCACGAGCGCAAAGTACATGTATATAGGCATGCACACGCTAGGCAAGAAGGTGAAAAAAAATTCATATCGGCATCATCCGCTCGGCTGTTTCCTTCTATTTGGATCGCAGACTTGTGAAAAAAATCTCGCCGTGCTCTCGACGAGGACGTACTCGACCTGGATTATTATTACTATTATTATTATTGTTTTCGAATGCGACAACACAAGACATTGTATGTGTACACAAACATCGGCGGAAAATCTGTGTCACTGAAATAAATACGAGAAAGCTGTAGCGTAACTATATACGCCGTCTGATACTTTTTAGGAAAAAAAGAGAGAAAGCAGGAGCCAGAAAAAACATCCTGATTGCAAAAATGCCGGCTGTACTCTATTCTTGTTTCATCATCTTGAAACAACTTTGATGAAAAAGGTCGAACGTTGCGTCCGTAACGGCAGTCGGCAAAACGTACACTTACATCGATCGGATTGTAGCAGCGGATTCTTGCGTAATTCGACCCGTCGAGTCCTTATCTTCCTATTTGTCACCCAAGGACGAAATTAACATTTCTCACGAAAAAATCTATTTGGTCCGTCAGATAAATTATCAAAAAATGTGCACGATTTTATGTCTTTCTGACGTCATCACCTCCCACTCCTGATATTTGATGGGTTCTATCACCGTCATTTTTTGTTTACGAGAAAAAAGAAAAAATACGTGTCTAATATTTTTTGATAATCTATCTGACAGACCGAATAGATTTTTTCATGAGAAATTCTAATTACCGGGACGCGCGCATACGCCGACTTTTATCATATCAAAAAGCCATGACCGTACGCATCAGAGCTGTGTCAACAGAGCAGTGACTCTCTAGTTAGCGTTTTATGAGAAATTTTTCATTTAAATGAGCGCGCAAGTATTGGGTCGAAATGAGTCGAATGTCGTCGTCGCCGTTGTCGGGAAGAATGAGATTTCAGAGGCTCAATTTTCCAGAAATCATTTATTTGAAAAGGACGCAGAGTAATTATAGAATCTTTATTGGATGTTTTATAAAAGGCTTGCTAATATCTCTTTCTCTGTCTTGGCCGGAAACTTGTACATAAGAAGATTACCGCGAGTTGTTTGAGACTTCTCGTAACGAAGTGCTTTTTAATAAAGCTTTCGTTTTATTGCTTCAGCCTAGAGGAGGCTTTATGCCCGCAGAAACTAAAGTTTTGCTTATGAAATATTGGAAGCGGATTTTGCAGCGTAAAAAATCGTTGTACATGTGTTAATGTCATTAACGTATTTGTAATTAGTCACATCTCAGGATTTTGGCGACTGATTGAAATGATTTAAGGTTTGAAATGATTAGTTTTGCTTTAACTATATACTTTTTAACCATAGGTTGATTTTATGAATCGTGCAGAAAGGTTACATGCAAAAGTTATCAGAGAAATTAAATGAATACTTTGAATTATGAACTTTTTGTAATATTAATGAATAGTATAATTGTTTGATTTCTGACAAAATTTTTTCATTTTTTTCCCGCTCGCATTTATTTCTTTAAAATAGACCGTTTATTTTATTACTATAAAATATTAATGTACAATGATTAATCTTCAAATGATATTTCACTATCACTTCAAAAATTATACATCAATAAATTACAATTAAAATTATGATGAAAGGCTTGAATAATACCATCAAACGACAGTCGGTGAAAGCTTTGTACTAATTAACTGTCAGCGGTATTCCTACGAATTTCTACCGATAATCCTTCTTCTTGATTTTACGGGTTCAATAACAAAATTACTCAACTTCTCCGATCCAAACCCATACAAATTCATCGCCTTGCATACACCTAGGAGCTTGTAGCTCAAAACGTACATTTATTGGCAAGAAGAGTTGCTCGTGAATTTTCAAAAAATCTAGTTCACTCCCGTAACTCTGCCACAATTTCAAAATCAGCCCAACGCACCTGAGCTAGCACATGACATTTAAAACGATGCTCCCGCTCTCACCACTTTTATCACTTTTTTACGCCTACAGTAGCACATATAACTCGGAAGAGGGAAAAATTCTGCCTCGGCCCAAAACGAGCCCATGAATCATTCGACTTTATGTATGTGGTACATGCCTCACAGCTCTATATAATCGGGGTCGAAGGAATTTTTGCGCGAACATCGTTCGAAGTTAAATCACCGTCATTTGTCTTTGCGATTTAATCAGTGCCTACTTATGTATAAATTTCTCCATAGCGAGCTCAAGTGACAAAAACTACAGCCTCGAGCTCTCTTATCCATGAAAATTAAATTTATGAAGAAACAAGTAAGATTAGAATGTACGAGCTTTCGGTATCTTTTTATACCCGATTGCTCGTTAACCAAAAAACGCATTACCACATGAACATTTAGACTCGAATGTCTCCATTCTCGTTCGATCTATCGAGGTATCGCATCTGTCTCCGAAATCTCGAAACACCGCCATCCTCCAGGATCCCAATACATTCAAGATCTTATCGGTCTGCAAACATCGTGTATTATCCCCGAAAATTCGGTGACCCATTTTTTACCCCACTTTACGAGCCCCTATCTCCGGTAATGACAATCCACAGTCTTTTTTTCCATCACACGCCCTGTTTCGCAAGTCTATCGAGCGATGCTAATGCGAACCGAGGAAACAGATTGCCTGGATAATCCGACGTAACGTTACACGTGGAATCACCGCCAGAATATTCAGCCTACCGTTAGTAAACCAACACACTGCGAATCCGTATAAGTACACACACGCGCGCGCGCGCGCGCCTCTGTCCTTTGTTCAACACAACGTCTGTCAAGGGCTCTGAGACTCCTTGACTCCGTACCTGTAACGTCGTGTATAGGACGTCAAAGTTGTTCTCGGCCCGGAACTTCAATTATACAGGCGTACGTGTTGCTGACGACCGCTACATGCACGCCGTCAAGTTTGTCAGGCCCACCTTCTGACCCACATGTATAGATATGCACGTGCTTCGTGAACAAATGTCTCAAGATCAATATACAGAGGCCGCGAAATGCACTTTCCAATTTCGACGGTTCGTGCAATTGGTTATCGGTTTCCATACACTATGCGGGTATTCTTATTCCGTTTGCGGCGGGAATCCGGGTAGGGCAGGGAGGGAAGCTCTCGAGTGCTCGACGGCTGGTGCGAATATGGGGATATTGCTGGGGGGGGGTGTTGTTGGTGCGGAACGAAATGATATACAGCCGCGATGCCGAGCGGAGGCGAGAGAGTGATATCTGGTGTATTTTAGTTGGTGCACGAACGACACCTGCTCCCGATTCTCGGAAAATTGGAGCGATTGTTCGGCGAAAGCGTATTTGTCGAATCGTGGACGGAACATTCGTTGAATTATGATCTTTTAGAGTTCTGGTATTTTTACGATTTTCAATTGGAAGGGTAAAAAAACTGTTTTTCTCTACTTTTTCACAAAAGTATAAAGTACAAAGCAGTAGCTTATTAGATTCTCGAGGGTCAAGCGAATGGAGTCGATTCTATCACATTTTTTTTCATTACACAGCGGAAGGACGGGAAACGCCGGGAGAGGAAAAAAGAATAGCCAAGCTCTGGTCCCCAACAAAATTAATTACTCGGCGTGTATCGAGCATTAACACGGCGAAGAGGCCAAATAGGAGAGTTTCAAACTGGAGAGAGGGACTGGATCGAGCGTCCGGTTAAATTAAAATACGCATTAGCGCGACGAGATCGAAGCGATTTTTCATTAGGGAAAAGTTTACCCCGACAGGATGGCCCGACTAGTGCCATGACAGGAAATTAAGCAATTAAAGTCGTACCATTGTCGTTGGGGCCCACGCGAACGAGAGAGCACGAATGCCAGGGACAGTTGATTCCTTTGCGTATGGGTTATGTCGATTACAGATTGCGGCCCACTGTACTTCAGGGAGGAATTGCTTTGTTGTTCCGTTCAGTTGTGCGTTTCCTCCGAGGATACGTGAACAGGGAGCCTTCGTCGATTTTGTGTTGCATACATATAGTAAGATGAATATAGGGATACAGAGGAAAGTTATTCATGGATATTTTAAGTGGTGCAATCGCTTTTTGTAATTAATTATTCATCCATCCAGTTCACGTGGCCGAAAGAAATCAATGCACGCTTCTCTCTACCGAGCGTCCGCGAGGATTCGATTAGTCTTCTGGGCACGGAGCTAACGTTGCTCAAGGGGTTCATGGCTTCAAATCCCGATGGGAGTGAAGATTTTTCCTTCGCCGATCCTACCGGAAACCGTATTTTAGACATCTGTCCAAGCAGGGATTATCATAACTTTCTCGATATTTTATCACCGCACGATGTATGCGGAGATTATTTTGCATTCGGTTGGCGTAAGCTTGTGACTTATAGAAATTTATCTAGTCAAGTTGTTAAGAAAATAATTTTACAAAGATTATACGCGTGAAAAGGTTATGCAAAAAATATTTGTACCAATTTTGGATGTAGTACATAGCTCAATAGTTGAAATATCATTCAAACTAAATTTTGTCTCTAAACATAGAGCTTACGTAAGCAGCCTATACTCTTTATATTTGAAATATTGATCGATCTAACGGAGATTTCAACTGGATGAAAATAATAGAAGACGTCTATTCGAATTATTCTGCACCCCAATCATCTAAGAACCCACAAGTTCTATAACAGTAAAAATGGTACCAGAAGTGGGATTTTAAATCTTATTTTTTGATTATGCCCACATCGTTTTTTCAAATGGAATGAATGTTGCATTAAAAAGACCGTAAATTGGTTTGGACCATGATGGTAAGAGACGAAGAGGGTCTATTTTCAGTTGTGCCTATGCTTTTGTCCAGTTAAGATCTTATGACCTCCAAGTCTCGGCTGTCTCGGCTGTCTCGGCTAGGGTGCTATATTGGTTCTGTAGTCATCATATCATCTGCTCGACAGTTTGCACATGCTTCTATATTAAGGACTCTAGCCAGACAGATCCTGTTGACGAGCTTATGGCTTTTTGGGCAGCTAGATATGTATATTAATAGCAGCTGGTGACAGTAAGGTCTTGCTGAGAGAAAGAAAAATTATTATTACATTCACGTAGAGGAAAAGAGAATGCGTGGAAAAAGTTAGGAAGTGGAAGTTATGACGAAAAACACAGTAAACTAGTGGAAAAAAAATAAGAAAAACACTTTAGCCTACAGGGTGGACGGCTGGACGAACAAACTATATACTAGCTCAAGGTGGATCGCGCAGAGAGATCGCGATGTACACTGGAGGATGGAATCGAACAAAATGATAAACCCATACATCATATTGACGAAACGAAAAAAACAGATCGATCAAGTGGACAGACTGTTATTTACATGGTATTCTGAGAATGCAGGATATCAGGAAAAAGAAGTGTCGAGCCTTTTTGAAAACACCGGGCACTTCCTCCGTTTCTCGGCAAATGCGCACCAGGAGGCCATAGCAGTGAGCGATGCGGGAAAGAGAAGCGATAAATGAGTCCGATTTCCGGGGCAAGGGTCTCGATTACACGGGCTCCCCCTCTTTCTGTATCACTCCGGAGCATCTAAATCTACTTAGGGCTCTCGAGAAACGAAATCCCCTCCCCCCCCCCCCTCCTCGATGGCCTCCTACGCTTTACCTGCCCTAACAAACCTGCGTATATTTACGGATAGTACATTATATTAGTGGATTTCTGGGCTTGGGTAGCCTGAGTTCCGTAAGTTTCTGTGTTACTGGGATATAAAGGGAGGTTGAGAGACTAATCGATAGCTCAGCCGTGATTCGTTACTGCTACGCACTGATAGCGTCATATACTTTTGGAAATCGGCCTTTTGGGATTTTCCCTTCTTTCTTGTTCTGATTGAAGTGTTTTCGATTAAAATTCAAAATTACATCGATTTGTACGACATGGGTTTATGATTAGAAAAAATATCTACTGCTAGCAATTTGAATGAAGAAACCCTTGAAATCGAGGGGCTATTCGGGACATGAAATTATCTGGGTTAAAGAAATCCTTCTGAAACCAACAGAAATCATTAAAATCCCTTGTATATTTCATGTAATTTTTAATGATCTAGAAATCAAAATCAAATTAGTTAAGCTCAATTCATTACGAAATCCAAAAAATATACTTGCCACGTGAATAATTTTTTTCCAAATCATGAAGTAATGTTGAAATCATTAGAAATCATTTGGACACCTTACGTAACGAATGGCCCCTCGCTTGAAATACATATATCAAATAGGTCTCATGAATATTACGACTGATTCATCCAAGGGCTGTATCCACAATCCAGATTGAGTAATACAACATTTTAATTCATAAATCCAAAAAAATCCCTTCACACAAATCGCCTCTAATCCAACCTGCTCTACTCATTCAATCTCTTAAACCCCCTAAAACACGCACGAACCAAAAAAAAACCCCAGCTCTCCCGCCTGCCGGACTCACTCGATTTGAAAAGCAGTTCCCGGCACTCGCGGCTTAGCTCCAAATCCCCGAGACTCCGCTCCGACGTCCTCCAGGAAGAAAAATACACCTAGTCTTCGTCCCAAAAAAAGTCGCCTCCTACGCCACGTGGCAGCTTACAGCTCAACAGGCCCAAGAAAAATAGAGAGGAAAAAGAGCCTCCCTGTCGCTCGATGTCCCGACGATGTATTCAAACTTCGTTCCCGAAAAGTTTCCGGCAACCCTTCCAGGACGCAAAGCGATATAACCCTATGTAGTAATATAACTCCGCGCACAGAGTTCATACACGCTATTACTTCGAAAAGTACAACGGCAGCGTCTCAAAGGCATCTATTCAACGACCCAAATGTTGATTGCACGGAGGAATTTCAATTTCCCCGCGCGGCTTTTTGCGACCGGGAATGCGTTAGTGCTCCTGCTAGTGCCATCAACGTATGATACCACTACTACTCGCTTCAGTTACCTGTCAGTGGCGCTGAAACTTAACGATCCGGAGGTTTAATTATACATCCGGGATGGGAGGGGGGAGGCCGCTCGATCGGGTATGGCTTTCAGATGTATAACCTACTAGGCACGATGATGTCGCAATTTCGCGATTTTCGCTCGTATACGTTCCTTTGTTGGAACTTTGCGCGGGACGTCGATCAAAGTTAATGGTTCCGGCTTTCGTAGCTTAGGCTGAAGCTTTTTGTTTGACGGAAAAATATGGTTGTTTCTTGAAAAAGAGTTTGAATTATAGCGGTACAACGAGGCGTTACTTTAAATCTCATATTTTCTCAATCGAATACATCTATTTTTGAATGTTAAAATCGTATTACATACTTTTTCTATAAATGTAAATTGTTCTAAGAGTATGAGAATGGTTATCAGTACAGTAAATGACAAGCATCATCAAAAAAGCGATTGTTCGGTTTATATACGTCAAAGAAGGCAGACTGCATATTTAGCCTCTGCATAAGTGACGCGTGAAAAATTAAACCCCTCGTTCTTGCAATAAATAATAGCCCGTATATTCTTTCTCATTTAAATTAACTATCTTCCGAGGGAATGTAGCTACAACACCGTAAATGTAGTCGTTTTTGCTTTTGAGCGAACTACAAATATCAAACTTTCTCGCGTTACACACAATACGCTAAATCTCGGCTCAGCTCTCGCGATTCGAGATTAAGTTGGAAATGTACATTCCGCGAGATAAAACTTTGTCCAAAGTTCGAGCTCGCGAAATTGCAACCTTGGCGTAAGTCATTTCGCGTGCTATTGTACACGAATTGCCTTGCCTCTCATTCGACAAAAAAAAAAAAAAAATCATGTCGACTTAACTTGGAATACAAATCTACCTACGCTCATCGAGGGGAGGGGACGAGCTACAGTAGTACAGATAATAGCGAGGTCAGGAGGGTGCTCGTGCTCGTCCGAGACGTATATATATAGCGCGCCTATTGACAATCGTATCGACTAATTGAGGACAGAGTTCTCTCGTCGTCTGCTGCGTCGTATATATATATATATATATATATATATATATATATATACGCTCGC
>JAPYYV010006121.1:0-14538 GCA_030522625.1 Copidosoma aretas | reverse complement strand
TGATATTTTGCCTCCTAGGAACCCTGGCCTCACAAAAATGTACTGGAGTACTTGTTCGACATTAATTTATCTATGTGCAAAGTTACATAAAGATCTCATTATTATTTCAATTTGGGATACAACTACCTTAAATAGAGTAGTTTTGGGGAGATTACGGTTTCCTTGGCACCGCAAAGTAATAATGGGTTCTTGTAGAAAATGCAAAATAAAACAGTTTTTACTCCTGTGAAAAAATCGATATCTTGCTTCGTTTTCGAGATATCGAGGTCGAAAGTAAACATATAAATATTGCGATTTCTTGGCTTATTGTGACTTTTGCTTTAAAAACAAGCAATGTTAGATTTTTCTTGTTGAGATTCATCATGAAAAATATCTTAAGATCGAGTATAGATAATTACAAGAGTGAGCACAAAAATGTAAAAATAACATGTAAGACATATTTATCTCGGCTGCTGCTGGAAATACATATGCATCGCATATGTATAGTGACTGAAAGGGGGTCCAGAGCGCGGAGCCCAATAAAAAAAAAAAGGTCAATCTAAAAAAAAAAAATTATTTTTTAAAATTTTCCACGCAAAACGAAATTTAATTTGAATAAAAAATTATTCAATGAAAAAGAATTTTTTTAAGTAGCACCTATTCTAAATTTGAATTTTCGCACGTTTCATAGAGTAGCTTTATTGTAGATTTTATATGCAGCTCCTCTGTTGATAATTTTGTGTTTCAATATATGAGTCATAAACGGGATATTTTGGTGTATGAAAGGATTTTCAAAATTTAGTGTTCAGAATATTTCTATTATTTTCTCTATTTTATGTAAGGTCCAGACTACTAGACTAGCTACAAAGTTTAGGCCCGGCTCTGTTGTCATTTTTAGAAAACACATGTTAATTTACATGGGATATTTAAAAAACTTCAAAAAAGCATTACGGTAATGACAGGTCTATCATTACCGTAATGGTAATTTTTTGCCAATTCTGAAGCCCCAAATAGGAATTTTTCAACGAAATTGAGTTTGGTATGCATGCATACCAAAATCCGTCGCACATTAAAGTCATCTTTTTGATAATTCAAAATACCTTTGAGATTAGAGGCATTACGGTATAAATAACCGCTTATTTTAGCCAGTAGAACTCTCTGTATTCACACTGACACTACGACTAGCCGCATTCGAATTTCTAGTTGAAAAAAATTGGTTGACATGCTCGTTTACTCTTCTATACAAAATGATCAAATCCAAATGTCAAAAGATCGGCTACTTGACCCAACTGTATCATTTTCTCGTGCAATTCAAAAGTGTCAAAACTTTAGGCTTCACAATTGGAATGCCTTGTACACTTTCCAACATTTTTTGTCATCGTTCTAAATGACTATAAATAGCGCTAAACGGCTTGGATTAGAAAATACAGCCTAAAAAAATTAAAATGTTAACACATAGGCAGTAGAAGCTGCTAAAAATGAAATTTTTAAATTCTTCGCACTACGTTAATGACAGTTTGGGCTGTTTTTTCCATCCTACGTCCACGGCAAATATTTTTACGACTTGATTTCAAAGGAGCTATCTAGAGAAAATGAGTTTACATTGCTTCAAAAAAGTTTTGGCTCATAATAATAAAATCCGTTGTTAATAACATATGCTTTATGAAATATCGGAGTTTTTGTGAAATGACACACGGACGTTAGTGGAAACTACTCTTTTAAAGTTTTGAGTGTTGGCAATAATATTACATTGATTGTCAATTATTCGTCAATGTTTATCAATTCCCACTGTTCAAAATCCGTTCAATAATAAACAGATAAATTATGTTTGAAATTGATCAGACTACACAAGTTTTGTTTAAATAATGTTTTACACGAATTTTGTGTTGAAAGTACACAAATCTTGCGTTATTTAGCCGGTGTACTCATATCTTGTACACAATCTTTGATTTGGATGAAGCATTGACAAATAATTTCAAATATGCTCAGCTCTTACGTTTTTTTAAAAAGTTGATTTCCGTAACGTTTTCCTGTCAGTTACATCTTAATTTTAGATTGTCAATTGGATGAACGGAATTAAAAGTTTTTTAAAATTTTATATCCGTATTCTTACAACTGTTTTGCTAAACATTTTATACTAATTTTTGTTTGAATCCAAAAACAAATTTGACATTAATGTGTTATTCAACGTAAGAAGTGTAACATGGTCAGTTTGCTAATACTTTTTAATTGAAGAATTAAATAATGAAAAATTGTCTTATTTGTTCATTGTTTCCATTAGAAGGTGAATTAATCCACAAAATTACTGAAAATTCTCTGGATAATTTAGAAAACTAAAAATAGTAAGAGCTTAGATTTATTTGAAAATTTTGAAGTTTTCAAATTTTGGCAAAACTGCCTGCAAATCACGCCATCTTGTAGCCAGATAGTGATTTTAATGCATCATAAAAAAAACTTTGGCATTTCTACAATAACTACAGTAGCACCAAAATTCTCTACATTACCGACATCTGGAAAAAACTTGATTAATGCGCCGCGGGAAAGTTAGAAAACTGCCGGATTGGATTATTGGTAGTTGGCCTTGCATCTTTTGTGACGAAAGTTCAGGTACACAAGAACTTATTTAGTAAGTATTTTATTATGAATATAAATTATTTTCTTTTTGAGTTTGTATCGGTCAAAAAAGTATGTGCAAATCTTTGAAATTAAGCTTTTAAAATTACACGTATCGATTTCATCACACATTTACCAAATTATGTTTATTTATAAAAAATATATTTTTTTTCTTTTTACTTATCCTCATATGTAGATCACAGCCATTTTATTAATCGATGTTTTTAAAACTAATATAAACATATTGATGAATTATACCTAAGATATGATTACAAAAAGAAAACAATTAGTTTGAAGTATGTTTCACTTATGAGTTCCGATCGTATATGTATAGATTTTCGGCCTTCTTATTTTAGCTTCACTATAAGATCTATCGAATTTCATATATCTATAGTTCAATCTTACGGATTCCGAACAATGTGTAAATATCTATGGAATAAAAACTTATTTTCAATAGCAAATAATGCTTTTAAAGGACTTTGTGATCAGTCAGTTATAATTATATTGTTATTGAAAATTGTTTTGAACAACCCTAAGGACATTTGATATTAACTGTCATGGCCATCTATATTTTGAGACAAAATTTTCAA
This sequence comes from Copidosoma aretas, assembly GCA_030522625.1. Taxonomy (NCBI): domain Eukaryota; kingdom Metazoa; phylum Arthropoda; class Insecta; order Hymenoptera; family Encyrtidae; genus Copidosoma; species Copidosoma aretas. The sequence continues at coordinate 11,356 of JAPYYV010006121.1, read as the reverse complement.
GTAACACAAAAATCTTGATGCCATTGTATTCAATGGTTGCACTTATGAATTACGTGTTTTATTTACAATCAGTCTTGATTTCTAGCAATAAAATATTCATGTACGGAGTAACTGCATTACTAAACAATTAAAACTTTTCTTTTAAAGAAATGATGCATTATTGGTTTGCAAGTTATAATTTCGATCGATAAATAACTTAGAATTTGATATGTATTTACATTGCAAACCAGAAATTTGTTTAGGTGTGTTAGGAATGTTTCACGTATAAATATTTTTTTCGAAACTTAATATACCGATGAAAAAAAATCTTTTCCGCCCTCTCACCTCAAAATAGCACTTTCACCGCTTGATTTTGGATCTCGGGCGAAAAAATAGCATTCGTAACTAGTTCGTACAGGATTATTTACGAACCTCGTTACTGCCCTCGCCTTCGGCTCGGATCGCAAACCTCTCGATTCGCAAATTAAGCCATTATAAACTCGTACGAAAACTACTATTGTCATAAATGTAAGCTAATATCTTACAAAAATGATAAATTATTGATACTTTTTATTTTAACTGGTGATTTTCGTTCACTTAAAGGTATGCTACGCACAGTAGAATTTCTGTCGGGTACATCTAAATATGAACTTGAAAGGCTTCGTTGCATATTAACGTAATGTAAACTTGTATCACTACAAGTACTGGGAACAGAATCTGTTTTTATACTAAGTAATGGTTTTGTACTTTCTAATTCAGACGTGCTACCGATTTCTATCATATTATTAACATTTTGTTCTTTGGATAAAGATGGACTGCTTTCTTCTGTCCACGGAAATGAAAATTGTCTGTTTGTTGAATCTATCCGCATTTCTATCTGACCAGTGTGCTCTAATTGTACACTTGCAAGAGGAACCTCAAGACTCGGCGCAATGACTCGTGGATAACTTGTCAAAAAGTCTACAACTTTAGGTGCAGTAGGTCTTTTAGTAGCATCCTTTGACCAACAAGATCTCATTAAGTCTTCCCTAAAAGAAACAATTATGTGTCAAATTTAATTAAAAAACGAGAACATTCAACTATCATATCTTACTTACAATTGCGGTTTGATACTCTTTGGTACTGCTAAGGAATTACCAGATTTTACGTACGTAAGAACTTGGTTGTTACTCATTCCTTGAAAAGGAAAACTTCCAAATGTTATAATTTCGTATAATAAAACACCATAAGACCATATATCCGAGGCAGGTGTAAAAACTCCTAATTCTAGTGACTCAGGAGCCATCCATCGAACAGGAAGCATAGCTGCAAAAATACATTATACAAAGCAAAAAAATTACGTATCATTTTCAATATATTTGATATTTACCTTTCCTACTAAATTTATAGTAATCATTTTCATACATCGGTCTAGTCATACCAAAATCGGCTAATTTAACTACTCGTTGATCATTAACTAGACAATTCCGAGAAGCAACATCCCTTCAAAAAAGTTGACTTGTATCATAAAAATTTCTTTATTTATTAATACATCAAAAAGTAATATATTCAATTAGCTTATACCTGTGCACATATTTAAGTTGTGCCAAATAACTTAATGCCTTTGCAGCATCCAGTGCCATAGCAGTTAGCTTTTTATTTGATATCTCACTTGTATCTTCATTAATTTTAAAATTATGATCTTGATTTTTATTGATTAAATGCCGCCTAGCAAGTAGATACGTCTTTAAATCACCATAAAGCATAAATTCCATGATTGTAAGCACTGGCTCATTTTTTAATACCACTGCCAACAATTGAACAATATTTTTATGATCAAATCTCTTCATAACTTCCACTTCGCTTAAAAAATTAAGTTTTTCTTCGGTACTGCTTCCAACTTTTAACGTTTTAACAGCAACACCAAGCCATCCTTTTCCATCAAAAAATGCTTCACCTCCATAAACTGTTCCAAATGCCCCTTCGCCAATTTTTCGATTGATAACGACGTTTTCTCTCGGTATTTCCCATTTATCAAGGCTTGATGAATCTTGATTGTATATTAGATCGAGACCCAAAGATTTCATTAATATTTCTTGTTCCAACAATCTTTTGTCATAGCTGTTAAAAGTAAAAAGAGCGTAAGTTCACGTGATACACATATTGTACTTTTTACCGGAAATTAAAAAATACTAACCGTCTTTTCCAAAAGAAAAATAGAATGCTTATCAACATGAAAAATATCATAAATATAGCGACAATAAATACTACATTGGAACCTTCGCATGAAAGATCAAAAATTCCAGCAATCAATGGAAAATTGCAATCATATGGTGAAAATGACCCATCATCCGGTATCTTTCCAGACAGCCATACAATATCGGTCGTATTTAAAATCAAACTCCCCCCTTTAACCAAATTTGTATCTTCCGAAATGTTTGGATTAAAATAACCAACAATTTGAGTTTTTCCATGAATATTTTGATGAATATTAATCACAGGGAATCGTGACGGTCCTTCTACAAATTTAATCCTTCCCGAAACCTGCAGAAAATTTAATAAATCAAAGTTTTGTATTGCTAGTTTTTTCACTTTAAATATAATTTATGCTTTACCCCGTTAAAGTCAGTCTTAGATACTATTTCAGTAAGTCGACTTATCGTTCGTTGCGAATGAAGCTCAAAAACATAGCTTTGATTTTCCTTTAACAATTGGTCAGCTGCTAAAGCAAGGGTCCACATGGCGTCGTAAGCATATCCTGCGTAAGGTGATGTGGATTCTTTTTGAGAAGCACAATAGCTTTCATATTTATCGCGCCATTGACGCACTGTGATTCCTTCTTGCATAATATTATTATCGGGTGCAAAAGTTGCATGAGAAATAGCCAAATAGCCATTTATAGCTTTTTTCATTTCATCAGTTGAACACGGTGTATTTTCGCCTCGACTGTTGTATAAGTCAGTATCGAACCAATCGTGACGTAACCAAGGCGGAAGGAACCAGATATAACCCTAAATATTTTTTAGACTCATATATAAAATCTGTATTAAATATAAAATCTTACTTGAAGTGAAAAATTCGTAACTAGTTACACCTCAAACTTTTATCGAATTCAACATGTGCAGTAAACAAAAAAATTGATTTTTTTTCATAATAAAGGGGTTAGATATATTTTTACTACTTGCAAAGATAATCAAACTTGAAGTTGAATTTTATAACATGGGTTACACAATATTGTTCCTTGATTTCTGCCAAAAAAATTATACTAAAAATTGTTAGTTTTTTAACCTGTTGTGTTAAACCTGTGAACTTCTAGTTTTTCGGTTACTTTGAAAATATATGGTATACAAATCATATGTAAAAAGCTTGGGACCATTAAAAATCTTTTACAGAGAAATGAGCCGTTTCTGCTGTAATTTTTGGGTTAACCCGAATGAGGCATATGATTTGTCAGAACAAGCATAAATGTATAAAGTTTGATGATTATTATTTTGTACGATGAAGGATTATTTCAAACCACTTTTAGCGATGCCTGTTCCGTAAAATAATTGGAAAAAAAGGCAATAAGACTGATTAGATAATTCTCAATTGACAATCATGATTACGAATTTCCCACCCTGTTTCTTTAATTTTTAAATTCTATTACCTGAACAGCTGTCATTTCTAACTTATATGCTTCGCACATGATTAATCGAGCAACCGGATCATAAACATCCGATATTATTATTTTAGCCCGTTTTTGTTTTAGATCTTCTAAGTGCTACAAGAATATGTCATTTTTTAGACAAAAAATTAAATAATTTATTTTAAATGATAATACATACATTAGTTAGCATTTCTAACTGCGATTCTCTTGGAAATTTTATATTGGCAACAAAAGTTATGCCATTTTCTCTTAGCAAGTCTTGCATGTATGAAATATATTCTGTATACTTTAAACCATCTTCAGAAAATGCTGCAACTCTTTGCAAATTAAATCTTTTTAATAATTCTAAATACACGTATTTGTATTGTCGATTTTCTCCGATTGTTCGAAAAAAGTAGGGGTATCTTGTCCGGTCATTTAAACTAGAACCCTCTGCAGAATAGCTCATTATTACAAAAGGATAATGATTTGATACACCAGCAAGAGGTTCTATGGTTTCTGAACATGCAGGACCAAGAATTCCAATCATCTGCTGATACTGAGGATGCTGCAGGTACTCGATGAACGATTTCAAGACCATCTCTGACTTACACTGCCCATCGCCTACTAGCATATTTAAATTGTAATCTCGCAACACGGAATTATTTCGATTAATAGCTATTTTAGCCATTTTTGCTGCTAAAACGATGGATTTAGCAGTATACAGACTACCAGTCATCGGAAAAATGCCTCCGACAACTAATGTATTCTTATTTTCGTTAGCTGGCATCCAGTTGTACATAGTGTAATTGAAATTTTCGTTTAACCAGTCACATGCAACTTCTTGTTCAATAAGCGATGACTTGTATAAATTGTTGAAATTATTAACTAATTTTTCATTATAACTATTGATTAAATTTTCATACATTTCATCCGAAAATTGAATTCGATTGATTGCTTCAAAAGCTAATTTGGCGGTCAGCTCTAATTCGTTCCACACGAATTTTTCCAATTTTCTCGATTCATATTCACATCCTTCAGAATAGCCTCGAGATCCACATTTTGGAAAGTCGACGCTGATAAATTCTCTCTGATTTGGTATAACGTAACTTGGTGTCCAATGCAAAATAACCAAGGATCTTGTTGGTAGTGACGCATTTTGAAGTAAGTATTCTTTTGTCAAAGACTTTACAATTTGTCTTAAATGAGGACCAACCCAAGCAACTTTTACATAAAGTTTCCAATGATCAATGTGATTCTTTATAAACTTTGTTGCGTCGATATAATCAGAAAGTAATAATGCACAAGGTTGTGAATTTTGCTTGTACGATTGGCATTGAGGAGGAATGTACATTCCTTCCTGACAAAATTCTTCTTGACAGTAGTACTCTTTATCAGATTTAAGAGTCGCACTTATGACTTTTTTCAAATTAGTTTCGTCAACATCAAAACGACCAGCCGTCTCTTGTTTGGTAAAAGTCAGCCAGCTACTGTCATTTATTTTGAATAGTTTTGCTGGTACGAACCAACCCAAATATCCTGGGGATCTAACTACGCCAGCTTCTAATACATCATGCTTAGTCCGTAAAGACTTGATATCTAATTGTGGAGGGACCCAAACTTCCATATTAACCATTGACTCAGGAGTTCTTATAAAATGTAAAATAAATTACAATTATTGTAATACATATTTTTTCAATTACTCTAAAGATCATGTCATTACCTGAAACTGCGAGGATTATATAATCTGGCAAATGTTGCAGTTACGTTGAATTTATCTTCTTTTTCAACGATAATTATACCTGGATATCCTAAAACTTCTTGTAAAAATATCTTTGTTATTCTAGTGATTAGTCTTTGTGTTACTCTTCTAGATACTTCAAAGTAAATATCTATATATTTGCCATCTAGAAGTGCATATCGTTTTGGATTTACTTCTGAAAAAAAAATTTTGTATTAGTTTCGTTACTAGTTTGGAATCATATAATTCACTCAGAACAATGCTCTTTATTGTTAAACAAACCTTCTATCATAGTGAGACATTGATTTGGATACCCACTTTTTATGGCAAATAAAAGAACTACTAATCCGAATAGAAATTTTTTGGTCCACATTTTAAGTGACTCCTGTGGCAAAAATATATTCATTGTCAGTTTATCTAAAGCACAGTCTAATTCTATAAATAGTTAACGCTGTTCTAGTGATTTAAATGTCATTATGTGTTTGAATATTGTTAAAAATAGAATCTCTTCCATAACGAAAATATGCTACAAAATATAGTGTCAATTTCATTTGAAGGGATACCATTCCCACACGATGCTGTTCAAACTTCGATTAAATTTATCTTTTTATTATTAATTGTATATACATTGTAAAGCATTTTGATGTTAACAAATTTATGATACAATTCACAACAATCATTTGTTTATTGAAAGAAAATTGTCAGACTTCTACAGGAGGGATACAATTTGTTAAAATTCAATACATAAAACTATTTTAATCAAGATTTAAAATACTGTGCAATATACTTGTACGTATGAATTGATGGATGGTCAAGTGAAAAGGCAACATACATAGAAATGCTTTTCTATACAGTGCTAATAATGTCGAGAACTGCATCGTACGAAATTCTCGCATATTATTACCAGACATCTCAAGTTATAACACATGTCTCTCTATATCCTTATCAAGTGTCTCGCTTATTTTGGCAATGTATACAGCTGATGGTTATGATTGGCCTAGAGCCCTTAGCCAAAATACATAATTATTCTATTCTATTCTATTCTATTCTATTCTATTCTATTCTATTCTATTCTATTCCTTAATTGTACCCATGGAAATCTCGAAGACAAATCAATTAAAGCACGACTGCAAGAGCTCATATTTTTCAGGACTTGTTACACCGACACATACTGATAAGTGTTCCGAATCACTTGCATTAACGGTAACTGCATATTTATGGGCATAATGTTCTTATAAATTGTTAAAAATATTACTAAACGTTTAAAAATTAATATTCAATCAATATAAAATTTGATTTACACATAATATAAATATATTAACAGTTGCAAGTAAATTATACTACATTTTTGCACAAGTTGCACCTTATTTTTTCAACGGTTATTTAAGAAGTTTATTGCAATATTTTAAGTGTTCACAAAATGTTAGAAAAACCAAAAAAATTCATTGAATCGACCTATGGTGCACTAAGGCGTCTTGACGTTTAACCAGGATGTGTGTAATTGTGGCGTCAAAGCGAGAATGACCTCTGACCTTTGTTATCGCAGCTGAATAAAACATTGCGCTACCTTGATCATGACAGCGAATACATTAAATTTATTTTCTTGCTTTGAAATCTTAACGTTCAAATAATCTGTATGATAAATCGGATACAACAATTTTAAACAAATTTTTTAGTTTTTTAATTCAACAGCTAACTAAAAATGTAAGGAAGAAATATTAATTCAATGTTCAAATCTCACTTATTTCTAATTAATAGTTCTATCAAGTTCTTATAAATGTGCAATAATTTTGTATATTAAATATTTTGTATCTACATTTAACTCTTTATAAAGCAAACTTAACGGTTCACTATAATTTAAACATTTAATTGTTATTTTGTAATGTTTGTTATGAATATTGTATGTTTTGAAATTTATGTTGCACGTCTTAATATAATTTAATGAAAAAAAGTACTATCATATTTTATAAGATTAATTTTGCAAAAAGTAGTTATTTATTTAAAAATGAAAAACGCTTTGTAAATTAGAATTTTGGACGCCAAGATCAATAAACTCTTTTTATGAGCTTCCTAAAATTTTTAAAGCTCACAAGATCTATAATTTTTTCCTATGTACTGTTCATTACTGTATAAAAATTATTAATTTCACTTAAAAACAGTCCATAATAAATAAACAGTGCATTTACAGTCATTAATTTCATGTACTGTTTGCAAGATAAGAAAAGCAAATAGTCCGCTGTATGTTATGACAACTTGAAAAAAAAAATCACTTAAACTAAAACGTGTACATCAATTTCTGTTATAACTTCTTCAAAAGATTTTTCTTACAATATGTAATCATCTGTTAGTTTGGCTTATATATTTGTATAATAAACAAAAAGTTAAAAATAAATATCGAAGTAGAGTAAATCTGATCTCGAATTTGCATTAAAACCAACGAGTGTCTTCACTAAGAAATTCATTCTTTAGACTGCTCCTTTTTTAAACAGGGAACCTTATTTTTATATTTTGAGGTAGCATAACAAAAATAAACATAAACTAACTCACTCGCTGTGTTCACAGTTTCATATTTATTAAAAATTTATCGTATTTAAAAAAAATAATTTTATAGTTTAATTTATTTTGAGCACTCTTATTTATTGTTATTATGTTTAGAACGTTGTTTGAAGAAAAAATCTTGATTCACTTCTTTAAAGTATTTCACTTACAAAGTTAAATATAAAAATAAAGAAGTAAATACGATACTTTCAAAAAATTATACGCATAAGTTTGTTCATTCATGTGGTTTTCACAATTTTATAATTAGCTTTAACAGTTCGCTGCTGTTATCAGGAATGGGTAGCATTAATGTTACTTCCACCCAAGCATTTATAACACCAGCGAAAATAGATACTGCCAGTGAGCCCATAAATAGAAAAGAGGAGAAGTCTGAGTATCTCTAAAAATGTTTTGTAAATTAACTGAATCCGTACAACAAGTCAGTACTGAGAAACGCTTGAGAATGGCCAGTTATTTCAAAATCGATTCGTGTAAGCTAAAAAAATTAAAGTCATGCGAAATATTATTGCTCAAGATATGAAAGTGAATGAGAGGGAATGAATGGCTGATATTAAAAACAAACGCAAATTATCTTATCTCGGGTTCAGACTCGCAGGCAGCAGGCCCTCGGTTTGTTATTTTTGCAATGTGCATCCCGAAAGATTTTTATCGTGGCTGAAATGCATGTATTCCGAAGTGGCAGAGATGATGACGTAAAATGAGGAATGAAAGGTGGCGCGTGCTTTGCTCGGGCTCAGTGACCAGACAACCTTGTCCCTAGTGATCCACGCCTGTCACGGGTATCCACAAAACCAGTACGTTTTTGTTATATACATTCGATGCTTTATACACGCAGACGGACATGCTTGCTAGGAAAATAACCAGTTTGCATATCCATCGTCTTGCTCGGCTGTAAATTGCCAACATACTAAACACAGGCGTTAATCAATATTTTTTGTGAGCTAGTGGAGTAGGCGGTCTGGTTGATATACACATGCGTTGTAAAACATTTTATGTAATTATCTACTTTCACTGTATTTTAATGATGCAATAAGTTAGCTTTTGTCAGGTATTATTGTTTCAACTTGTGTGTGTAGAAATATTTTTGCCTGATACAAATTTATTATTCAAGTACAAATTTTTTATGCTTTGATGCAAACAATTTTTATTTGCATGATTCTTGAGCTTCATTTTGGAAAATTTTTTCGCGTAGGATTTTGTTTTGGAAAAATTTATCATTTTATTTTTAGAAACTTTCAAACACATACATTTGTTAAGAATCCCAAAAATATTGAGAAAACCTTATATCACCGTAGTGAATATTTTTAGGTAAAAAACCTCGCAAAAAACCGGAGTACCATCATCTGACTCATTGTATTATAGATCTCGAAATAAACAGTAGAAAATAAATACGTTACATCAGCGTATACTACGTGATTCATAGTAATTTAAGTTTCAGTATAAATATAAAATTTTTTTTACCAATTTTCAAGCAAAGCTGTTCAATAAAAGTTCTCCAATATATTTGATTACATTTTTGGAGTATGATCATATTTTTTTATATTTGAAAGATTTACAAAGTAAGAAATTATGCAAATTTTTTTAACATTGAGTTTTCCACTTCCAATTGCAAGTACACATTCCTTACGATCAAAGAAGATGCTTCTTCACTCATTTATCTTAATTCTAGTATCGTTAATTTGACATTATTAATTCTCTTGAGAAAGTCTATATATATATATGTATATGTATATTAGAGTGCCCGTTATTTACAAAATTCAAGTTTTTGATCATCTACCCTTTTTAAACTCTTGGTTGCATCCCAAATTGAAAATCCACTGACTGAAAACCAAAAAATTATAAAGTTAACACGTGCCACCAGACACATTTTGTTTTCCCTTGTGAATAGCATAGGATTTTCAAATCTCAACCTTGTTTTATTTTTTTGACCACTTTAAGTATTTTTTCTGGATCTTTAAATCATACCATTGAATTACATATCACTTGGGCATAATTAATTGATTTTTCCAGCTCGAAACAAGCAAGTTGAAAAAATTTAATATTTTGGATTTTTGGTTTTTCAAAGGCTTCGAAGGCCAAAGACGAATTTTTTTAACTTGCTTGTTTCGAGCTGGAAAACTCAATTAATTATGCCCAAGTGATATGCAATTCAATGGTATGATTTAAAGATCCAGAAAAAGTACTTAAAATGGTCAAAAAAATCAAACAAGGTTGAAATTTGAAAATCCTACGCTATTCACATAGGAAAACAAAATGTGTCTGGTGGCACGTGTTAACTCTAAAATATGTTGGTTTTCAGGCAATGGATTTTCATTTTTGGATGCAACAAAGAGTTTAAAAAGGGTAAGTAGATGATCAAAAAATTAAATTTGGTAAATAACGGAAACCCTAATATATATACTCCTTGAAAGCTTACTTTCGTATACTGAAAGTAGTACGTGTTTTTAAAAAGAGAAGTATAGGGACAGACATGAAAGGTGGCATCATAGCCAATTTATCAATATTAATTAAATTTTCTTACTGCAGACATGAAGATAAGTTCGGAAAAAAACTGGAAATAACGAGATACGAAATGAATGTATGGATGCAGCTATATAGTATATAGGCAGATATTTGAGTATCATCTGGGCCTCGTCTGCCAAAAATGTATTTTCGTTTCGTGAATTCTTTCGCATTTTTGGTTTTGTTACTACCAATACAAAAATAGTTTGTTACGTGTTATGAAATTTTGTTTAATCTTAACCTTCGATTAAATTTTCACTTATACATTTTTTTCATGAATAATTAGTGATTGTATTTCGCAGTTTTTTATTTTTTCTGTAAGTTTTATAGAAGCTACACATTTTTATACATACAAAATAAAACGCATTTCATAAATCTAAATGTTTTTCTTTAACTCTGTATGTCCTTGATATATTTTTTCCGGTTTATTAGTCAGTTTTTAAAACAAGGACCATACTTATCGAATTTGTCCTTGATTCTTAATGACACAAAATATATTTTGTTACAAAAAATTTCCAGAATAAAATTCCATGTTTTTTTGCAGAAATTTCAAATGCAAATATTTTAATGTTTGCACTAATGTACACGTATGTATGAAAAGAATTTTTTAAATAAAAACTTAATGTCTTACGTGATATTGAAATCAACCGTTTTGTACTTCTTTCGATAAAACTTGACAAAATATAGCCATTAAATTCTAGTGATTTATAAATGAATTCGATATGATACAATTGTTATAGAATAAATTAAAAAAAAAAAATTTTTGTACTTTCAAAAAAAAAGTATTTCTTAAACCAAAAAAAAAACAGAATTTCTTTTCTTTTCATTGTTAGTAATCATGAACTGGTGAATTGCAAATAACTGAAATGTTATTATTCGCACCGAAACGCAATTTGAAACAGCGCCACCACTAGAGAGTTACTGGACCGGACTGTTGCTGCATAGAAGTACGTCAAAATATTATTTTAATG
>JAPYYV010006119.1:0-14650 GCA_030522625.1 Copidosoma aretas | reverse complement strand
TTTTTTTTTTTTTTAATCGTATAGTGTTTATTCTTATTTGAAAATGTATTTATAAATTTTTTGCGCACTAATAAATGATTTATTGCTGCCAAAATGTATAATACTAGAACACGTGTTTAACACGTAATTTTAGCCATTTGAACACGATCCTAACACGTGTTTTTTGACACCTAGGCGGACATTTTCAACATGGCAAACGCGTGGCATACACGAGTTTGTCACATTTTTTAACTCGTGTTCTGGTGTCCAAAAACACGTTCTTGCCACGTAGCAAACACGAGTAATTTTTATTGGGATGAAATCATTCTTTTTTTTTCTAGAAGAAAGAATCTTTTTGATTCAGTCATAAAATCATCAAAAATCGTGTTGTACTCTTTAAAACATGAATCTAGATCTTTTTTGTTAATTTCCACATTGTTCTTTTCTAACAATTTTATAACATTCTTTTTTAGGCTTATTAAAACACCGTTTTTAATGAGATCGTTCATATATTCTATAATTTCTTGTGCAATTTTTCGCGGATAGTTTACGTTTCCATACAATGATAAAATGTACGTTACATGAAATCGCATGAAATTTTTTAATTTATTTTGAAAATAATTAATAACTATTATTATTGAACCGAAGCTTGTACGTGAATCGTGTTTGTATATAACGCTTACTTATTTAATTCTTCACAGAGTTTTGAAACTGCAGCGTAGCACTTTTTAGACTCCGATTTTTTAAATTCCTTTCGTTATGAACATCCAAACATAATCTGGCAGGTATGGCCAAGAATCTAATGCCGTTAGGACCTTGTAACACGCTTTTTTGTTTTTAACCAATCTCCATGAGCTGCAATGATGTCTTTTTCTTTGTCTGTATGCTACAAACAAATTAACGCACGTAATTAAAACCAAATGGATCTTATTCTATACAAAATAAAAATCTAGTTTTTTTTTAAATCATGTTTTGCTGTTTGAATTACGACTAACTTCGAAAATTTAATAATTACCTCTATTTGTAAAATAAAAGTTTGACTTATTTCTGCTTTGCTGTAATTAATACATCTTACTTTTGTTTTTATGCTCTTTGGAACTGTTATACATTGAGGCAGTAGTAAAAAACCAAGAGTATCATCACAGTTGCCTGTATCATGATGAAAGTTTGTTGTATTGATACAAATAAACTACTTAATTTATTAAAAATATGTGTGCATGTATATACCATCTTTTACTTCCGCATCATTAACCGTATAAAGAGCCTTGATTTCTTTAACTTTGATTTTTTTTTAAATGCAACGAGTTCAGTTGCTGTCCCAGTCAAACTTTCACTAATAACGTATTAAAAGTGTCTCCCACTTACTTACTTAATACTTGTTCCTTGATCAACCGTAATGTAATAACTTGAAAATACAATTCTAGCTGAAAAAAATATTTTTTCTTTGAATGTTCATTGGCCTCATGATTTTTATGCGATTAAACGATGCTGCATGTCATATTCTTACTTAAAAATAGTACAATTAAAATCCTAATTACTTCTCCGACTTCTTTGGAAGAGTTTTCTTTAACAATTAAAGATAATCTCTCCATTAAAAAGTGAGAGAAAAGCCGCTTCAAGAAATTAACAGAATCAATTATGTAAAGTTGTACTCTATGCAGATATGCATTCACGAATTGCGGAGTAGAAATTATTGGCTGATGCCATAAGACAATCCCCCTCATTGGTGGATTCATACTACGATGCTCATAAATACCTGTCCGCATAGTATATATACAATGGTAAAAAGTAGAACCAACCAAAGATATGCCTAATGGAGGACATAAGCAGGAGAAGCTTTTTAAATACAGGTGTGCAGCATCAGCAGTTCTTTTTTTAACAAACAAAACGTTGTACCGCTCAAGAAAAGTATTACTCCAATGCTGGATTATAATCTGTGGTAAGTATTTTGATTGATGTACGTCTTGCAAGCAAGCGAAATCGCTGTGTGGAATTGTGGCTAAAAAAATTGTTTTGATTTATAAATAAAACATGAATCGACTGTAAGCTTATAAAAAATAACGTGATGAATATTTTTGTCAAGGAAAATATATGTGATACAATTTTAACTTACAACTCGTATTTTTCGTTTTACTTAGGGATGAATTCCCAGAAAGTCTTAGTTGATCCCTCCGGTATTTATAATTATCATAAAAACAGCCACTGGCACCCACTTGGTTGGTATCACTTGTCATGCATGAATTTCAAACATATTGTCTATCGTCTGTAGGAAGCAGTTGGACAAATTGTTCTCATAGCTCGATAAACCTTTCGTTTTTTATTCTGTAAAATCAATGAACATTCCAATTATAATTTGTAAAATTTAGTGACTTTAATTTTTGTAACTAATTTTATTATATTCAATAAACTTGATTTCATTTGGCATTCCAGAATATAAGAATAAATAAGTGACACTAAAAATATTGTTGTAAACTACATAATTATTATATAGCATGGTAAACAATAATTATAACGAATAATATTTATTTTTATTTACGATTTTAAGAAATAAATAAGATATTTTTAAATTGTGGCAACTTTTATTAAATAACATTATCTGAATTAAAAATCAGGTGAGTTGTTAGTAGCAGTAAGAAATCACTCACTTAGTGTATTTACAAAATAATAAACTTAAAAAAAATCAGTATTATTATAAATGTAACATTTATTTATTGTTTTAAAAAAATTGCTGAAATACGTGAATTACAATTTTTTTTTACTATCTCAAGTTTCACATAATAGTAGACTTACGTGTAATCGGGTTCATTTCCTTCCAACTCATGTAGTATAATTATTTCTTCAACTTGAGGGTAGTCTACTCGTTTAGTTAAACTATACGTATCTAAAATAATCTTTCCCACCAGCCCACGTGATGATATTATATTGTAAATGCCATTCTGAACTAATTTGGTAGCTAAACGAAGGATTCAGTGACATGGAGTTAAAAAAGGAAAAAGTGAGAATGACACTCGTAAATGATAAATCATACTTGGGACAGGAGAAACTAATCTCTGAATTGCTTTATCCGGGGATATGAGAGTCTGCTGTGAATGTTCATATTCATTCTGTTCAACAATATTATTATCTGGAGTGAAAAGCTCTAGGTTTCTATGAGGGAGGGACTCTTCAACTTGGGGCAAGACACTTTTTTGCGAATCATCTGATGTCATAAACACACACTTCAACTTTCATTTCATCAATTACAACCCCAGGCTCATTCAACACATTATTTTCTAAAAGTATAGTATTATATTCGACACAGAACTGAACTTCACCTAAATAACGAATCACGGATATCAGCTGATAAAACCATAGCAAGAGCATTCGTAAAAACATCGAGGTTATGTGTACAGCATTGAAAAACAAACTTTTGTATTTCCGAGTAGCATGAAACTGAGTGATGAAACTCACCAATAAGATTTTCGTCTCCTGGAACATCCATTTTACACTAGTTTCTTCAATGATTTATGACAAAAAATACGCACAACCAAGTGTATTTCGTGACAACCAAATTTTTAGCTTTTCACTAATATAGTTGTTACTATAATATAGACTGAATTGTGTCTATATGAGTAAATCCCCCGAACTCTTAACATTTCAATTTAAAAAATAAAAAAAATATTCTATGGCTAGCTAATAAAAATTATACCCCTTATTTCTTATATTAGAAAAAATCTTTGTTACTCACATTTAAAGATAGCATTCCTTTATTTGTTTTAAATTATTAACAATCTAAAAACTTACATTTTAGTAGATAAGCTATGCTGATACGAACCCACCGTGTTGCGAGACCACCGTTAAACAAGACCACCGTTATACCAGACTACCGCTACAGCTCTCCCGGTCGTGGTGGGGTGAGTTTCCCATGCTATAGCATGAGCTCTGACGTCGCGGATGATACGAGCTCACCGTGATACCAGCTTACCTGCTGTAGCTCACCTGGTAGTGGTAGGGGGAGTTCCCCCGTGCTATAGTACGAGCCTTACTCTGACATGACGACTCCGGTGCTGGTGCGAGCTCACCGCGGTTTCAGCTCACCCGCTATAGCTCACCCCGGTAGGGGTAAGGGGAGTTCCCTGAAAACACGAGCCTCACTCTGATGTCACTACTCTGGAGCTCTAATACCCCACCTCAGCTCCCTTCTCAAGTGCTGAGAGGCAATGGAAAATGTTTCTACATCATTGAGGATGTTGTCCAGGCGGGCAAGAGAGCGAGTGAGTAAGAGAGAGCGAGTAGGACGGGATGTATGTGGTTGGTAACTGCGCAACTCTCATCGACTTCAATCCCCCGTACTGCTTGAGACGCACTTCCTCAGGACTGAATATGGGCCGCTCTCTTAGCAGCGTATGTATTTTTCTCATCTTCGACGTGGTCCTTCTATGCCTGCTTACTCAAACGTATTTTGTTTTTCAATCGGAGAGAGAGATATAATTAGCAGAGGCAAGCATCAGCGTGTTGTGTGCAACGCTTGGCACGAGTAACACGATGCTTATAACTCTCCTCTCTTACGCATTATAATATTCTAGCGTAAGGTGTATATTAGCGGATGTGTACACATATTAAGGGATGCGAGTCACTGACTATACGCGCACTCGCAACACTATGCCTTGTCCGCCTCTCTTATCGATACGGGAATTCAATGATGCGGGCTTTGTCGACTTAAGTGCAGAGGGGCTGTGACAAAAGTTTTCACAGACGAGCAGGGTTGTCCCCAAAACCTGACTTTCGGATTTGAACGGTATAAAACCGTTTAAAACTGTATAAAACTGTATAAAACTGTATAAAAACGGTATAAAACCGTTTAAAACTGTTTTATACCGTCTAAAAGTGTTTAAAAACGTCATATATCAATAGCAAGGCAGTGTGCTTGGTATTTGTTAAGTAAAACATATGTAACTATTTATCTCTGCTGAAAATATGTAAGTGAAGGCTTTTTTTCTTGAAATTCTTCTTAATTATTTTATTAAGTTATTGAGTTCAGAAGACATGGCATATCAATTATAATTGTTTTGTGGAAGCCCTAACTATTGTACAGAAAACATTAATTTATGGCCTGTAGAGAAAAGTAAATATTTCAAAGACCAATAATTGTTTAATTACTTTTCTCTACAGGCCATAAATTAATGTTTTCAGTACAATAGTTAGGGCTTCCACAAAACAATTTAATATTTTTGATGTCTTCTTCTTATTGAAAAATCTAAAATTAGATACTTATTGCTATGTTTGTAAGACATTCTAGAAATTAGTTAATAGAATTTCCCATCGTATCAACAACCTAAATGAATAGACGATTAAATTTGTTCTGATAAATTACTTTATTTTACGAAAAAATTCATAATATCCACTAGAAAAGTAAAAGTTTTTAATGTGCTTAAGTAGACTCTTTATCCACATGTAGCACTTAATTTAGAATGTTTATTAGAGGTACACATTGTGATTTAGAAATAAAGATATATCATCGTTCCAAAAAGGTGGGTACTTTGTAAGTAAACAAAAAAATTTTCCTTTGAAAATTTTCTGTATTGCATGACAGATAATTTCAAATTGTACAAAAACACTTATTTGTTTTTAGTTATCATTTTGAAGTTAAGAATACTGTTTTACAAAAAGATAAAATTTTTCGATCAAACAAAAATATAAGGCACCTGGATTATATATTGGTTGTTCCCAAAAATGGTATAATGGAGGTTCCTGGAGACACCTGGCCCAGAAATAAATTATTATTTTTGAAGCTTAAATGATACATGGTTATTTCATAATTATTTAGTTGTGTCTTCATGTAAAACTGACATAAATTGCACAAAATAAATGAAATATAGGTTTGGGTTACAGAGGTTTTTGGTGTATTATGTTTATCAACTATTTTTACAGTTTCAATTGAATATTATGCGCCTATTTAAAGTAGGAAAAAACACTAGACCTTAAAAAATGATACCGTATTGAAACAAACCTATGCTGTGACAACGCTTCTGAAAAGTGCCTGGCTAATCTGGTATGACACGTATTACATGATGCACCAATTATTCTTCCATGGACATCGCGGATGTCTGTGAACCCAACCCAATTACTGTGCTTTAATCGTCCTGTTTTTCCCATTCTGTAAAAACTCTAGAGTAATAACACTAAAAAATATACATACATGTATAGTTTTTTTTTAATGTAAGCAATTCACAAAAATATCTTCGTAATTAATGGTTGTACCTTCAAAACTTATTGAAAGAATATGAAGCAGTATTTTCTATGAGTAAATGTACTTTTTGAAGGATAGTAAGAAAAATAATTTCTTACAATCTTTAAATAAAGAAGCAGAACAAAGAGCAAACAGGAAATATAAGGGTATTATGCACAGTTATTCTAAACGTAGAATAATTTTGAAGCTCAAAAAATATTCTATAGAATCATTTATACCATATCTTCTAAACTTAAAAAAATTATTGAGAAGGATTTCAAGAAAAAAAACCTTCACTTACATCTTTTTAGCAGAGATAAATAATTACATCTGTTTTACTCAACAAATACCAAGCACACTGCCTTGCTATTGATATATGACGATTCTAAACACTTTTAGACGGTAAAAATAGTTTTAAACGGTTTGATACCGTTCAAATCCGATAATCAGGTTTTGGGGACAACTCTGCAGACGAGTCATCGCGGAGGATGTTGTCGAGGTGGGACAGAGAGAGAGAGAGGGTTCGAAGAATACATTTTTTCAAGGACTAATTTTATTGCACCATCAGTTGTACATCAAGGTAAGTATATCATTTTGTCGTTGCTGTTCTTTCAAAAGCCAATTTTCCAATGCTGTGGCATTTTTTGCAGCACAATGCTCTAAATCAAATATATGATTTGTGCATTTTACATCATCTACGAGTATACTCATTTTTTTCAAAGATAAATATTCTTCAACATTATGAATATACCTTTACAAAAGTAATTTTTACACTTGCGAATTCGTAATGGATTATATTGATTACTTGAGCTATATATACCTATTTATTGGAACTGCTTTTAACCATTTCGTTTTTTTGAGATCTCTCACATAAATGACGTTATCCTCTTTAATAATAGATCTAAAAAATGCTTATATGTCCTCGTAGGTCACTTCTCCCGAGCTTCAGCGCAGACGATGATAGTTGCATTCCAAACAACGATTTTCATACTTGTTCTTAGATGAGAGCTGTACTCAAAAATATGGGGGCTTGAAGAAAAATACTGATGGTGTAGGATTTTCTTGCAGATAAATGATAGCCACCGCTTTGAATATAAATTCATTGAGGGTGTTCTTGAAGCCCTGAACGTCAACCACGTACTTAGTCATCCCAATGCTGGCACGGTTATCAGCCAACTAACATCTACATCGATATGCGATTTATTTTTATACAACCGCTAGTCACGACTCTTACCGCTTTCGAAGAGACAGACCAGTATTACAGAAATAGACAAGCAGTGTACAGTTCAGTCGAGTACGTTTACTCGCGCCAGGAGCATCATAGAGCAATTCCACGATAATTTTGCTAACGCCGACACTGGGGAGCGTTATTTTTTATCGCACTGCAATTAATTATGGCTTCCATACAGCAGTTCAAAGATACGGCTAATGCTTTATCAAAATCATGTAATAGTGTGAAAAAACTTGAAAGTACGACTGAGGCTGCTGCTCATATGCAAAGACTTTCAAACCATGGGTACGTTACTCTGCAAAGAGCTAATATTTTCGGTCAACAACTGAACATAAGTGGCAGAGAGACAGAAACTGCAAGCTTTAGTTAAGACTATTATACAACTGCTTCAGGACCCCTTGGAAGTTGGGGAATCAGTGAAAGTGTTTGAGAATGAACCGAAAGATTTCCCAGCAGCCTCTAGTGATACTCAGTCTGAAGTTGCAGTAGCAGCAGAACTTTTTGAAAATGAACCGAGTGATTTTGTGTCATATGTTTTAGGTGCTGGAATAGCAGCACCAGTAGTGGAAACGAACTCTATCGGATTAGATGATGTTAATAGTGCTTTTGAAAATCGTAGTAAAATAATTGTAATTGCAAATTTAAAACATTTAGATCTTCACGAATTTTTGAACGATGCTAAGAAACAGTTCATAAAGAAAGTACAGACGGTTCTCGAACAGCAACATAGCTTAAAGATAAACACAGTATTAGCTGTAGAGTACGCGATAGTTAAAGATGATGTAGAAAGTGTTGACGTAAAACATTTTAATGCAAAATCAAAATATATCTACTCTACGACTGATTTAAATGAGTGTTTTGTGCTTATTGTTTAACAGCCTATTGAAAAAGATGTTGAGAGTTTTCAAGAAAAAGAATCTGGATGGTCTTTACGATCAATACTTAAGATTGTGCTGAACATCAACAAATTTAATCCGAAGAGAGGTAGTTCCTTCATCGACTTACCTGTCTACGTGAAAAATAAGTCGGCCTGTGGTAATGTTATGAATAGTGATAATAAATGCTTCAAATGGGCCATACTGTCAGCATTACATCCAGCAGAAAAAAATGCATATCACACTTCAAAACATATACAGTATGAAAATGAATTGAATTTTAAAAACATTGAATTTATTTTCCATCCAAGACAGATTGGAAAGTTTGAAAAGCAAAATGATGTTAATTTATACATTTTTAAGAAGAAGAAAGTACGTATGACGTATTTCCTAGACAGGTAACTGCACAGAAAAAGAATAAACATATGAATTTACTCCTCATCGAGAGTTATTATGTAGATGAAGATGAAGAAGAAAAAGATAAAAATTTTGAGTATAAACAGCACTACGTTTGGATGAAGAATTTATCTCGTTTAGTATACAAAGAATATTCTACTTGCGGTCACAAGTCATTTGTATGTGATCGATGTCAGCACTTCTTTTGGACTGCCGAAAAATTAGCAGCACATGAATCTGATTGCAAGATGTTAATTACCGCAAAATATCGCTTCCACGGAAGAACAACGTAGATAATATACTCAAGTTCAAGAATTTTACTCACAAAAATAGAGTGCATTTTATAGTTTACGCAGATTTTCAATGCTTATTGGAACCGACACAGAGTGATTGTGCGTATCAACAGCATAAGGTATTCAGCATTAGATTTTTCATAAAATGCAGTTAAGATGATGGGTAATCGCAATGCAAGAGCTACAGGAAAAGTGAAGAAAATGATAAAACACCAGCTAAATGGTTTGTAAATAACCTCCACTCACTTCCCTTAGAATTGCAAGAATTACATGAAAATCCGAGACCAATGTTGAGCTTAACACTCGGAGGAAGAGTCGAAATCGACAAAGCCACTCACTGCCACATTTGCAATAAGCCTTTTGACATGAAAGACAAGAAGATTCGAGACAACTGCAATTTTATGGGGAAGTGAGTACTAAGCATTATCTTCTCATGTGATCATAATATTTTCAATATAATTTTATCAAATTATGTATCATTCTCAGATATCGGGGCCCCGCACCTAACTCATGTAACCTCAATTATCAAGACTTAAAAGTAATACCGGTGGTTTTTCACAACTTATGTGGTTACGATTCACATCTATTTATAAAGAAGCTCGCTACATGTTTTCCCGGACGAGTGCAGCTTCTTCCGCAATCGAAATAAAAAAATATATATCTTTCACGAAATTGGTTGAGGGAACCGACACAAATCTTCGCTTCATGGACTCCTTCAAATTAATGGCCTCATCTCTAAATAAATTATCATCATACCTGGAAAAGTTCAACATAGTAGAGAAAATATTTATCGAGGATGATAAATAGTCATATGACCAGATTAATTTGTTGAAAAGGAAAGGAGTCTTTCCATATGACTGTATATATTCTTTTTGAAAGCTCGAAGAGGAGAGTCTTCTTTCTCAAGATGATTTCTACAGCAGCTTAAATGAGTCTCATATATCTGACGATGAGTATAAGCATGCCAAAAACGTTTGAAATACATTCAACATCGAAACACTTGGGCAATATTCTGACCTACATCTGTAGACAGATGTTCTTCTACTAGCCGCAATATTTGAGAACTTTAGATATAACTGTCTCAAAACATACGAGTTGGACCCAGCCCACTATTATACGACACCTGGCTTGACATAGGATGCCATATTAAATTATACAAAGTTGAATATTAAATTAAAAGTGATACCTATGTATAGATCTTCATAACTAGATATTTTCAGATTGAATCGGAATTGTTGACAGACATTGATATGGTGATGTTCATAGAACGTGGTATACGAGGTGGAATCAGCCGATGCTCAAATCGTTACGCAAAAGCTAATCATCAGGGTATGAGAGAAAGCTATCAACCTGATGAAGATAAAAAGTATCTAATTTACTATGATGTCAACAATTTGTATGGTTGGGATATGACCCAACCGTTACTCTACAGTGGTTTTAAATGGACGCAGAACGAAAGTCCCGTAGGTATTCTAAATATTGCAGATGATTTCGAGATAGGCTACATACATGAAGTTGATATTGAGTATCCTAAAGCACTCCATGATGCTCACAAAGACCTGCCCTTCTGTGCTGAACATATAGCACCTCTGGAATCATAGCAGGATAAGCTGTTGACTACGTTGCAGGACAAAACCGCTACATAATCCGCTACAGTATAAGTTATTTAATACCGCAATCTATTGTAGAACGATGGAAGACGAGAAAAAGCGTGTCGATGTAAAGCTTCTCAACTAGTGTGAGGGACGATATGGAGCAGGAGCATACATAGCATGACCAAATTTTCATAGCTGCGACATATTTGACGAGCAACTTGCAGCCATACAGTTGTTACGCACTGATACCTGCATTAAAAAACCAATATATGTTGGACTGGGTGTCTTGGACCTATCCAAGACACTTGTACACAGATTTTATAATGACTTTATGAAGAAAGAATTAGGAAACCAGTGCCAACTCTTATACAGCGACACCGATAGTCTTATATAGGAGATATCAAACACTGATATTTACAATGTTATGCATGAGAATATCGGTGAATTTGACACATCGGACTATACTGCTGATAATGAATTCAACACGCCGCAAGTCAATAACAAAATTGTTGGCTTGGTAAAGGACGAATGCAATGGAAAAATCATGCTGGAGTTCGTAGGATTACGAAGTAAAATGTATAGCGTGGAGATACAAGATAAATAAGTATTGAAAAAGGCTAAAGGTGTCAAAAGTAGTATAGTCAAGGCTACAATAACTTTTAAAGACTAGAATAAGTGCTTGTATAGAAAAACAAGCATGATTTGAGAGCAGAGAAATATTTGATCACGTCACCACCAGCTGTTCACTGGAAAAAAAGCTAAAATCGCGCTAAGTGCACATGACGACAAGCACTGCCTACAACCTGGTAACACAGACACGATACCATGGGGCCATTATAGCATAATGGAGGTGGAAGCAACCATCCAGATAACAGTCAATCAGGAAGCTGGAGAGAGGGTTGCCGCAGTGGAGCCGTCAAAAGTAGAGGGGACAGCTCTATATCAGGAGGTGACGCAGCCAGAAGGCCCAGAAGATCTCATTCTGTTTTCGAGCAGAGGTCGGGATAGGACTGAACTTGACCAGCCGAAGCCTCTAAGCGAGTCTGCATCACCTACCTCTTCTCCGTGTAATCGGTCCAGGTATATATAAGGTTAGTATTATGTCCTGTAACAACGGACACCCATACACAGAGACAGATCTATGTATATGATATTCCTATGTGGAATTTCATTTGTCACAGATGGATCTCGCAGCACTTAATAAAATCGCCAACAATGGCTTTCTGCCGACGAAAAGTCTAAACGAGATGGTAGTGGATCACCATAATATAGTGACTAAGCTGAAGAAGGCAAACACTAGGGTTGGACAAAAAGTCGTCGGCAAATTGGAGGAATTTATAATATTTTTCTTAAACAAAGTATCTTCAGCTATCTCAGAAAACAAACAGTTCTTTAATGTATTATTAGAAGCAGTTAATAAGTTCACATCGTTTGTTGCGTATAATAAAAATAATTTAAAATTTTCTTACGCCTAATTTTCTAAATATAAATGAAAAATCATAAACGGTTATCTTTATATCTAGACTATTTATCGATTACTCCTACACTACATTTTATAAATTAACAACAACAAAAAATTATAATAAATTTACGTATACTTTACTATATAGTTCTTTCATAATTCATTTTTATTAATCCAACTGTTGTGAGTATTGTCGAAGCCCAACCACTTGACGAAAACTTGATTGCCACGCCTTCGAAGAACCTTCTCCACGAGGTAAAGATCTCGATTCTTCGTTTTCTGTAGTTTCTGGTCGTAGAAACCTCCGGAAACGGACTAATCTTGACCATCCTTGAAATTATACGTTGTAGGATTTGTTGCTGCTACTCGTATGATTGTCAAAATCTCCGTTGACCAGTTAGGCGTGTAGCCTTTCTCAAATTCTTGTTTCGCATTGCTTACACGCTCTTTATCACAGACTTTGAATTTGGGATTCAATTTGATGCTGTCACATTTGAATTTTTGTAACACTTCGACTTTATGATTCGCAATTACACCTTTTGGTTTTATGCGGTGGTTTGGTGTTTTCGATTGTTATATGATTTAAGCAATTTTTGAAAATATGAGTCCACTTATAGTTGCCCTGAAGACTAAACTTTTTCCACATAGCATGCTTTATAGTTCGATTAAATCTCTCACATATGGGTACCTTGGGATTGCTATAGGTAAAGAACAAATTTATCTTATACATTTGCACGAGACTTTGAAGATTTGTGTTGTAAAACTATTTGCCTCGATCTGTTTGAAAATTTGTTGGAACTCTCCTTTCTGTTATTATAGACTTTATAGCGTTAGCTACATCTTCACCAGTTTTTCTCTGTACGGGCACAGCCCAGGCGTACTTTAAAAATACATCTATGACTGTAAGCAGACATCTATATCCCTTATTTTCACGAGTATAAGGTATCATCTCCACTAGATCAGCTTGCCATGTTTCATCCACACCTCGGGTATCAAACTTTCGACGTTGGTACTTGCGTCTTGCGGGCTTATTTGGCGTATTGCGAGCTCTTCCACTACTCTCGTCATCTTTTTAATTGTCTTCAGAATTGATGTTAGATATCTTACCCAAAAGCTCCTCAATAGTAGTTATTTCTTGCTGCAAATTTACTATTGATTACAAGAAAACATCACTCAAATTGTTGATTAATACACGTATCTTGTCTTGCTTATCTAATATAATTTTTTTTTCTCTATGTAAAATTGTAAGATTCACTGCATCATTAGGCTAAAGGGCTGTTGCAACGTTGCACAATGTTTTATCTTGCAAGTCAAATTAACCATCTGTTGTGAGCTTGTATCCGATTCCAGGACGACCTCGACCACCACCTTCAGACTTAGCTGATGATGTACGTCCGAATACGTGAATGCTCATTTTGATACTAAGCCAAATTAATTAATCAAACTCAATGTATAATATTGGCTTTACGGAGTTCCTTAATAATCGAATCAATTTTATTTATGACTTGGATTACCGGCTGATGATTCCGCCACTAGTAATCGTAGACGATCGACCAGTTCGTTAGAGTCATCCCAATAAATGTAATCCATTTGTGTGTTCACTCTAGCAAATGTATATGAAGGTATGGACTCACCTTTCTTCTTGCTACTCTTTTGGGTGAAATTGAACAACAGAGCGTTTGATTTTAAATTTGTTACTGTTGCATAAATGAATAGTATCGTTTTCATTAAATCTCCTTTTATTCGCGCTTAAAGTTTCCAAGATTCATTTGTATTTCTGTAAATTATCTGGTGTCAAGTAATCTTTATTGGGATGCTTTTTTAAGAGCCGTTTTATTAATCCATTAGTTATTGTATACTGTAGATGATTTATTTTCATTTCATTATTATTAAAATGTATAGGTGAATTTCCAAGCATATATCGTCCATTTTATTTTCTTGGTCCATAAATGCGATCTAACCCTGGCTCCTTCGTATCTACTATTTGTAAGTATGGATTAATGAATAAACTTTTATTTGCATAAAGCCTTAAATCATCATCATCATAATCACTCTTTTCCACAACTGTATCAAAATCTTTTATAGCACCATCTGAAGAAATAATATCATCATCACAATTACTGCTGGCTGACTGGAACATTGATGTACATACACTTTTTTGTCTTCTTTAATAGACTTTAAAGGATCTCTAGCTGGAGATTCAAGTCTTTGCAGTACACTTTTTTCCTTTTTAGCTTTGTAGATGATTTTACGGATCGCATCAGTAATAGGCTTGAAAGTTTTACCAATCCGCTTCTCAAAATTTTCTCTTTCAAACTTTAGCAATTGGTACTTGCATCCAACAGCTTTTCTCGCCTTTTTAACCTCTTGAAGAATGCGTTTATTCTCCCGAATAGCGTCTATGTTAACTGCTGGATCGTGGACATGAGACTGAATAATACTCAATAAGTATGAGTGGTATTTATAGCAAAAGAGTTGAATCTTTTCCCATATCTACCATTGTCCACATTTATATCCTTATCTATCACGACAAACCCATGTTTCCCGTCTCCCCAACACTTTATACATAATTTTTTGAATTCATTATAAGTCATATCAGTGTTAACATGAT
>JAPYYV010006118.1:0-14962 GCA_030522625.1 Copidosoma aretas | reverse complement strand
ATGCGTGAAAATTGAGAAAAAAATTGTCAAACGTTCGCAGCCCATAAGAGGCCATGTATTCTTGTGAGTTAGTATGGCCGTTTTTTCCCATGCAGGTGGTGCTGTTTCAGATTACTGCACGAAGCGAATACCCACAGAATACAGATGCACTTGTAGTCATCTTAGGTGACACCTACATTACCTGTACATGATATTACAAAGGCTTATACTTTGTCAGCTTCACATTTCCACCACGACGACGAGCGCCGGTGTCCGAAAGCCTGCAAACTGTGCACAGTGCAAACACTTAGATGCGACTTGTTTTATCTGGTTCCATTGAACGAGAACAATTCCAATCGTAGGTATACATACAACCATATAATACGATCCAGACTCCAGAGATTAGATACGATCCAGCGGCGGATCCATGAATTTGCGATGTACTTACTACACATGTACAACATACATATATTATTAAAAGTGTATAAGTAATAAGTACCTGCGTGAGCGTGAACCAGTCATCCAATCCAACAATCCAACTTGCGGACAGTTGAGCGAGTCAGTCTAACTACTTTTACCTATACCGTGCTTAGATTGAACAAATAAGTTGCACCGTGCAACTTGCACGTGAATAAGTATCCATCACCGTGACTTCGTCCTTATCAAGTTCTACGACAGTTTCATCCCGGATAACCAACAATCAGTGAAGTGCGGCATCAATCAACTTCGAGCACGAGGTACTTATAAATTTGCATGATTTTTCATCGCGCATAACTATAACCTACCACGGGGTTTGGCCGATGATCCTGTTATTGTCTACATAGCTCTCCGTCGACAACGATCGACGACGTCCGAGTATCGACGAGCGCTTCTTCGTGACGACGATCTCTTTTCCTGCACGCTCTCGCCCCCGATCATTGGCTGGTCCTCTCTCTCTCTTTTTTCTTTTCTCTATTATATACTTACTTGTGCTCTGTATACTTATACCTACTTATGCGCGTGCATATAGTGCATACGTGTTAGCCGCAGCTGCAGCATCGCAGCATTTAGTAGTACTTTTCCATGCACCAGCAGTGACTATTATATTAACAGTAAAACCTGGTGTGCCACCACTGTATAAATACTTTTAGGGTACTTACTGCACCTTGCCTGTCCGTAATATATATCACACACCAGCAGTACATATAACAGCACTTCTCTTCTGGACTACCGCGATCTTATATAGTTATACTTAGTCCAAACGTGCATCATCGTCGTCATCAGCAGGCAACACTACACCCCAAAACAATATCTATATCGCAAGTACTGTCGTAGATCGTGTCGAGCATTCAGCAGCAAGCTCAGCAAGCAATCAACTCAGTACCAGTCAGTACTCACTGCACCAGCGACCGCAGAGGCTCTGTTATCGCGCAATCTCTCCCCAAAGTGTCTCTCCGTGCGTGTGTGGGGAAAATCATCGTCGAGGAGAAGAAGACGAGCGGAGCGGGTATCAATCAGCCGAGTTCCTCTAAATCAGCAAGGGTGGCCCATCACAGCGAACGGATGACTCTCGCGGAGC
This sequence comes from Copidosoma aretas, assembly GCA_030522625.1. Lineage (NCBI taxonomy): Eukaryota > Metazoa > Arthropoda > Insecta > Hymenoptera > Encyrtidae > Copidosoma > Copidosoma aretas. Next base: position 13,425 of record JAPYYV010006118.1, on the reverse strand, counting down.
ACCAGCCCGAGAGGCCCTTCGACGAGGAGGAGGAAGAGGAGGAAGAAGAGGAGGAGGAGGAAGAAGAGGAGGAAGAGGACGACGACGACGACGACGAGGAGGAGGATGACGATGAGGAGGAGGAGGAGGACGACGAGGACGAGATCTGCGGGGCCGTGGGTCCTGGCGGCCTGGCCCTCGGCCCCCTCGACGACCTCTGCTGCGCTCCACGGCGCGCCTGCTCCCGGGGCGGGGGCTGCTCGTCCGTCGGCCACGTCAGGGGCCTCCCGCACCACCACCATCACCCGCAGCCCGAGCCACCCAGGCCCAGCAGCAGCGTGAGCAGCGGCAGCACCTGCGCCCTCCTCGGCCGCGTCGTCGAGAGCCGCCGGAGCCGACGCGCCGCCAGGATGGCACGGCTCGTCAACATTTGGAGCGACAAGGACAAGGCCACCAAGCTCCAGCCCAAGCAGATGCCCCTCATCATCGACGAGAACCTCAAGGTGAGGGCGTCCCGTTGAATCGCACCTCCGCCGACCCATCCACCCCCGTTACCTCCCCCTGCTGTGACCCTTGTCTTCTTTTAACCACCACCACCACCACCACCTTGCTCCGTTCACGTACAACACCTACGGTACGCGTGCATGTGCTCTCTCTCCATCTACATATACGACAGCCACCCCTTACGTAAGGAGGGCCCCCCCGTGACCGCCGTCCTCGGTGCAGCAGCAGTTCCGCGTTCGTGGCGAACTTAACCTCTCCGGGTGATGGTTCCCGAGAGCGAGACGGAGCTATGGAGCGCGCCTCGTTGGCACACCTACTTCGCCTCTCTTTCTCCCTCGCGCTCCTCTTTTCTAGGCTGCTGCTGGTCCGACCTCGCGATCCTCTACTTACTTGTATGTATCTTTGCATAGGTACGCCTGTGCCCTGGCCTGCTTGGCAGCACCAGCCCGTGGGCGGGGGCCAGGGCAGCCTCCCCACCCCCTGAACGGAGTACTCGTCTACTCGGATCTTTAAACCTGCAGTTCAATATGGAGCATTTCCCGATGCTCCTCCACTGTTTTTTTTTTTTTTTTTCCTGTTTTCTCTTCTTGTGCATGCCTGCGCGCAAGTAGACTTGCTGCCTATATTTGGGGCGCAGGTATAGAATGTACCTATAACCAGAGAGTTGCAATTTTTCGCGAGAGTATGCGCAAGCTAACGACGTCTACGTAGACGTCGTCGTCGTCGTCGTCCCTGCTGATGCCTATCTTTCGCTATCGCCTCCTCCTCCGAATGGCCAATCATATTTTACTAGCCTAAAGCCCCGTTATATGTTACACACTCGCTCTCTCTCCCCGTATACGCACATCGTATACTTACTTTACTTATGCCTATACGCGTTGCAATGCACGAATTGCTACGTATCTCTCTACTACAATGCGCACAGACACACACCTGAGTACTTGTTTTGTCAATTGCTCATTCGTCGAAGCCTGATGATGGGACATTTAATGACGCGCTCCCTGTAATTGCATGCTTTCAGATGATCATGGATATTACCGGGTTGAAAGCTCTGCGCGAGAATCCGCTGGTCCAGGGAAAACAGCTGGAAGAATTCACGAAGAAGTATAACCTGCTCAGCGTGGAGGAGAGAAAAGTCTCCTTTGAAGTCGCTTGCAAAGATATACTCAGCGTTGTGGATCAGACCGTTCCGTGCATTGGTTGTAGAAGGAGGTTCGTCCCTTGCTGTCTCTCCGCTTGACTCTTTACAGCCTGCTGTCACCAGCTCCTAACAATCAAACCTTTTCGTTTTATTCTCTTTTTTTTGTGTTCCTTAGCGTGGAAAGATTATTTTACGACCTGAGCAGTCTAAATGGCCATCCAGCATTAGATCCAATCACGATATCTTACAATGGCTTGTTAACGATAAAGGACGATGTCTTGCAGTCTCCTCAAAGATTGTGTACTCTACTGCAAGGTCACAGGTAAGATTTAACATCTGTAGGTGCGTATTGTGTGCACATACAGTGATATATTTAAGTATTTGTAGCTATAAGTTGAATCCTTAATTAACGTAACATGTATCATCTGTTTGGCTGTTCTGAAAAGTTGTTCACCATTATATTTTTCTTTGATCTGGTTGGTGAATCAGCGCTTTGAAACTTATTTACTCTGAAACAAAAAGTTGAACTGAGTGATAATTTAGGTGTTTGTAACGTGAATTTTTTTTTGTATGTTTGTTCATTGTGTTGAATTCTTTCTTTAAGTATCAATTGAAACTTAACAATACTTATTTTAGAATACATGTTTACAATCAAATATACTTGTTTATACATTTGATCTAAAATAAAGTAACAAGATTCACCCTTGAACAATTATATTTACTTATATGTGTTTCTTTAGTTAGTATTAAAAGCAGTATTTTCTGCGATTTTACGTGGTTTTTTCATAAATATGGAAATTTTATTTTGATCAAATCAGCGCATGTTTTTAATAGAACAATCCCCATTTTTCAGCACAAGATTAAATGAGTTAGTGGATCGTCAACCACGAAACAAAAAGTCGCGCAGGTGTGTCCTTCATTCTTTGGAGGTGCAACGCATGAGACCTCCACAAAATGCTTGGAGAGAGGTGTGGGATTGTATGGAATACGAGTGTTTAAGAGAAATTACTTACATTGACTCTGACACATTAGAAGCTACATTGAATACGTATCTTCGTAAACACAAGTATGCTTTTCATTAAAACTTTAAACATTGGCTGTACTTTCCAAATAACGACTTTTTTCCAATATTTATATAAATTGTTTGGTAGAACTTGATTACGAGAAAAATTGCAAATATTTCCAAGTTCTACTTACGTCAGATACTTGATTGTAAAAGTTTTTCGTTTGTGGTGATCTTTGTCATCTTTCTAGATGAGAGTTTAGGTGGTTAATTATTTAGCAGGGCTCAAAATACCCCACACACCTATATAACTAAGGCAAAGAAAGTCGTATTGTCATCCAAGCCGAAAACGGAGGCAATGAACGCGCAATTTGATGCTTTTTCTCGAGCCCCCATAGTGAATGCTTTTTTTTATCAACTCAGCCAAAAATAGTACTCTTATCTCCGCGTAGCGAGAGCGAAAACACTTATTTCGGTCGAGGTAGACATACAAATTTTCTAAAAATACATGAACTGTTCAAAGATACCTTGGGTGTTCTTGTAGTGATGTTTAAAACCATAGATCCATACAACTTAAAGATTTATCGGTGGAAAGTCGTTTTTGGGAGTAAATCCAAAATGTATATGCACTTCGACGTTTATTTTTAATTCATGACAAATGCGTCGCAGATTTTGTTCGGATTGCCGTACTAAAGTACTTTTGGCTTCGTCATTATTAACAACCGAAAGTGATCCAACAAAAGAAAAGGGTTATGTCAGTTCATTGTATGCCGATATACAACGTTGTACAGGAGGTCATGTACACTTGCCGTTGAACACTGAATACATTAGTTCTATTATTGGAAGAGCACAGCCTGATATCATGGGAAGGTGAAGATCAAATTTTTACTTGTTTTTAAATTATTCACAATTTTTCATGGAACGATAATTGAATCTCATTTACAGAGAAAGACATGCAAAAACTTTGGAAATTGCTCAAGAAGAAGTTTTAACGTGCCTTGGAATATGCGTAGCTGAACGTTTAAATAGAATTTATCGGCGTCTTAAGGAACAAGAAACCATGGTAAAAGTATTGGCTGCAGTTGCAGTAGATACACTTTCAAGAAACTTCCAGGTATGTCCACATAAAATTTTTTTTCTAATGAAGTTCAAACATTAACTATAAAATAAAAAAATTAAGATTTAATTAAAAAATTTAATAATTTAAGATGGCAGTCGATTACAAACAAGGAATAACACAGCTGGAAGTTCTATATAAAGAGTTTAAAAGAGAGGAAGTAGCCAAACAACAGCGTCGTGAGAAATTACGACTCAAGAAAAAGAAAAAGAAGGAACGCCGTGCTGAAACGGAAGGAAAGGAAAATCAGTGTGAGGAAAAGGAAGACAATTGTGAGGTATGTAACTTGAGATCTGTATTAGTTAAGTTAAAGAAGCTTTAGATGATATAAATGTTATGTAATATATTGCATCAATACGATCAAGACAAAATCGAAAGTGTGAAATTCATTGCATAAATGTGATAGTAATAAAAAACTCATCTTTAATGAGATCACTTCAGATAAGTTTTACAGAAATTGAGCATACACGTTGATATATCTTTTTATCGTGTAAATAAATGCAGTTTTGCAACTGAAAAAAGAATAATCTAAATCACACACAATGCTTTCAAGTGCGGTATTCATCCTACAAAGCAAACAATTCGTTGCCTGTGATGTTTATATTATATCTTGCAAGGTTGCAACGACTACGCTGATTTACATGATAAGGTGATAAGTATAATTGATACAAGTTTCAAGATGGTGGCAATGACTGTTTTTTAACGTAGCATGATAAAATTGGTTCTATTTTGGGTTATAGAGTAATAAGTTCACGTATTGATTTAATTCTTGACAACTCTGACTAGCAGTCACGAGCGGTAAAATCGAACAAACTAAACGTTTCCACTTAAGTTCATGAATATTGAGAAAACCAGATTTCGGGTTTGTAAATATTTCTACTGAAGTAGAAGTTGATAACGTTGGTTCGTCATTGTGATAACTATATATTGAAAACTGATTGTCGCCTTGAACATAACATATTTAAAAAAAACTTTCAGATTTGTAAGAATATTAATGTGACAATTTTCAAGTGTCCACAGGTAGATGCTAAAGAAATAGAAGTAAAAGAATCTGTTGAAGCTTTACCCATTAAGCCAGAACTTGAACAAGAACGCATCGACCGACACAAGGTATGTACAGTTATTTTAAATCGTAGCTATGTGCTGTTAATTCATTGATCATAAAGTAGTTAGTGCATGTGCGTCACAACGTACCAAGGGTCAATAGTTCGATGTGCATGAGTATTGCTTGATATTTTTTTGTGAATCCTTGACAATCAACAATATATATATAATATTAAATAATAGTACCAGTAAAGAACGCCACTTTATTTTTAATTTATAAAAAAAATAGATACAAGTAAGTTTCCCCACAAGTTTTAGTTTGCAAGAAATAAAATCTTGATTAATATTATTTAATTGAAGATTATTATTTACTATAATTGGTATTTTGTGATTATATGTGAATTAAGTACATTTGCTGATTCGGGTTTTTGCAGTAATATTATTGCATGCATGATGTTAAGTCTTTGTATTTAAAGTCAAACAGTATAAAAACTCGTACTATTTTTGATACAACAAATGGATTATTCCAGTACTAGCTTCGTGAAATTAAAGAATATAAATACCTGCAGAAGTTTGTGTAGAATAGGGTTACTTGCGAACAAAAATATAAAAATGTAGTAAAGTCTAACCTCATTTCTGGTCATGTCTAGTAACACGGACTATTGTCTTCAGTTGCAGGTGTTGGATCCAAAAATGAAAGGACCGCCGACTTGCAATTGCCCAGACTGTGCGAAAAAATCGAAAAACTCTAATCAAGCACAAGCCAGTACCCAATCCGTGGGGGCGGCCAGTAGTACACCCAGTAAAAAAGATAAAAAGAATAAGAAAAAGACACCCGAAAGCAAGTCATCGTGCAACAGTAACAGCAACAGCAGCAATGCGAAAAAAGCTGGAAAGCGCGACAAATCAGAGAAGCCTGTGAGCAAGGATTGCGACGAAACATTGCCAAAACCATCTGATACTAAAAAAAGCGACCTGCACCGCTGCGACGTAAGTAAACGGCTCGTGAGTGATGAATGTAAAAATCCGTCTCCGTCTAATCACGTAGTGGAAGAGTTTATGGATATGAATAAAAAATACACAATGTGGATAGAAGTGAAAAAACGTCTTAATACCAAAGCATTAAACAGAATCAGCCGGTCGTCTAGTGAACATTCTTCACAAGACTACGGCTATTCGTCTGAACACAATTTGAGCATTTCATCATTGCCCAGTTCTCCAGAAGGTTCGGAAGTTGCATGTAGCGAGGGCTGCTGTGGTCGCGAGGGCGAATGTTCCGACGCAAGATCGGTGGATAAGTTAAATCTTTCAGATACAAGTCTTTGTTTGCTCAAGGAGTACGGTGGAGGTTTGACGTTATCCCAGATGCTAGAGGTAAGTTTTTATTTAATCTTACGAGCTACTTTTGTTTAAAATTGATAATAATACGCAGAGCATCAGATTATGGCTTTAAGTAGTAATTAAAATATTAAAAACGATTATGCTAAGCTAGGCTATTGATCCGATATGCTTGTTAATGTTTGGACAACGTTGCGAAAATCGAACCTCAAACTGCATTTTAAAATTGTAAAGATCAATCACACCCAAAATCATCCATACACACTTTTGATATTGTATCATTTACGTTATACCACATTGTGTAATTAGTTTATATTTACTATTACGTATACATTGTATTATTCGTACTCCAAACTCTATCTAATGAGTGTACAGATGGATTTTCACATTCAAACCTAGCGAGCCGCTTAATACTTTTACGTTAAAGTTATAATCTATATAAACTTATATTATACAATTATACATACAGTGCAGACATCATACAAAGAAAGCTATGGTCGATAGAAAATGCTATAATAGTAAAATTATTATTAAAGTTTAGTATCATTTACATCGTAATTTTGAGTTCAATCCGAAATCAAGAAAATTGAATTTATTGCTACAATGTAATTTATTGGCTTAGCACATTGTGCATTACTTTCAATTTCTTCGCAGTAGTTTTCATGTAACAGATGAGCGTTTTATATACTATTCACAAAATTTCTGACAGTCATAAGCTTGATTCTTTAACAATTGACAAATGTTTTAGTAGTCAATAGCTTTCCTGTATAATGTAGCTATTACTGTGGTTGCTTGTATAATGTGCATTTACCCTTTTTTAATCATGAAATTGAAAACATTTTTTGTATGTGATGCTTTTAGGATTCCTCTGAAGATGAAGGCAACCGTAGCTATATTCCAGTGGAAGAAGTATTAGAATTCAAGTCGCGCATGTGCCAAGTCATAGAAAAGCGTCGGGAACTTCGTCAAACGCTCCAGAAGCGCTTTGCAGCGCTATGTAATAGTCATCACAAGCCCTTCACCATTCCTCGCTGATGATTTCCATTAGGTATTGTTAAAGCAAGTGTTCTTTCTTTTCTACGTCGATTTTACTACGAACAAAGAATCTAAGAATCATGTACAATAAATTTTTTTTTGGATGTAATTGTTAATTCTCACAGTCCACAGATTGAAATATAGAAGAAAAAAAACTAAGAAAACATTTTGATATTTTATATTTATTTCCACTTGATACTCTCCATTTGTTTGATAAACATTTTATTGCGTGTATTGAAACATTATAGTTGATTGCCGAAGATAAGATCATCTTGGGCGTTTTTTGCCATGAATGATGAAGTATCCTATGATTTAATATTACAATTTATCTTTGTCCAACAAAAAGCGAGAAGGAATTTTTTATTTTTATTTGGTTTACTTCTAGTTATCTCAAAATATACTTAATATCGCAGGCTGAAAGAAATCCGTTCCCTACAATATGTACTTTGAGGTTAGATTCAACGCTTATTTATTGTGTGGCTCCACTACTTTTTTTTTTTCTCATGTCATAGTTTTAACAAAAGTAGACTACATTTCAGTTCATGAATAAGTTGTGTCTTCCAGTATTATGAATCCATTTAGATTGAAACTTTGAAAAATGTAAACCACAAATTTGAACAATTGAGGGTATTTAAAAATAATAAAATTTAAATACCTAATGCTGAAATGGCGCTACTTTTGTAAGCTGGGTTTTTATGAAACGTACTTTTGTTTTTTTATTGCTCTATCCTGGTTTCAAGAAAATATTTTGATACGGTTTACTGTTATAAAGTTTCTTGAGATCAGTGTTACTGTTGATTTACTAAGATATATTGAAAAGTGAAAATTTTATGAACGTCTTGTTGAACAAGATTCAACCATTGTATAAAAAAAAAAAAACTAATGTGTGGACTGTAAGGAAGAAGATTTATATTTTTAATAATCATTGGCGCTTTGAGGACATTTTGTCCATTATGTAATTAAAATATAAACACATATAAAGATATGTTGCAATTATAATGAATAATACAATTTATCTTTATCAAAGATTTAATATAAAATAAACGTTGCATTCCAATACAAATGTTATTTTTACATCTCCTGTTTTTCATCAACAATGTAGAAAATTGACGATCATTTCAGTGACAGCGCATCTCTTGCAAGTTATTTAACGATGTGCAGTTTAAAAAGTCGAAAAATATACAGAAGTATATAAATACATATATATCTACATAGTATACAGTTATAGCAACAAAATATTAAAAATTTCATTGTTTCATGTAACGTGTCGCAAAAATAATTACTTTCTTTTTACATGAAAACCAGTGTCTCATTATCGAAACCTCCAACAAAAAAAGTATTATTTACAAATAGAACCTAAATAAGTACAATGTATACATTTACAAAACATCTCCGAATCTATCAGTGGGCATACTGCGCCAAGCAGAGCGACGCGTTCGTTCCGCCGAAACCAAATGCATTCTTTAAAGCCACTCTCCTGGAACCAGCGGACCAACTCTTCATCTCATTTGGAGCAAACTGCAAGCTCGTCTGCCCATCAATATTGTGCAGATTGATCGTTGGCGGTACGATCCCCTCCTCCAGGGCGAGAACTGTGAAGGCAAGCTCCAGATTACCAGCCGCGCCAAGAAGGTGGCCGTGGGCCCCCTTTGTGCTGGATACGGTAACATGCCTGCTGTGCTCGCCGAACAGCGACTCGATGGCCCGGAGCTCGATGGCGTCGCCGAGGGGCGTGGAGGTGGCATGCGCGTTCACGTACGTGACCTCGCCGGGGTCGGTGCCTGCGTCCCTGAGAGCCCGGCCCATGGCGAGCATAGCACCGACTCCGTCCTCGCTCGGGGCAGTCAGGTGGACCGCGTCGCCCGACAGCCCGTAGCCCAGGACCTCGGCGTGAATGGAAGCCCCGCGCTCCAGGGCGTGGCTGAGCTCCTCGAGTACCAGGATAGCAGCACCTTCGCCTATGACGAAGCCGTCCCGGTCTTTGTCGAAGGGTCTGGACGCCTCGTGTGGGGAGTCGTTTTTCGAGGTGCTCACGGCCCGGAGTCGGCAGAAACCGGCGACGGCCAGGGGACTGATGCAGGCCTCGGCACCACCGCACAACATGACGTTCGTCTCTCCGTCCCGAATGAACCTAAAGGCGTCGCCTGCAAAAGTACATGCAGAGGATAGATTTGTAGTGCAAGGGTCTCTGAAGGCTGATTTTGATCACCTATGGCATGTGCTCCAGTCGCGCAGGCGGTGGACACGGCGTGATTGGGTCCTCGGAATCCGTACCTGATGCTAATCTGACCAGCAGCCATGTTTGGCAGGATTCGGGGCACAAAATAGGGGCTGACTTTGGTGTATCCCTTCTTCAGCTGCTCGTACGTTTCACACACGTCGGTCAAGTCGATCATTCCCATGCCTACTGCAACTCCGGTGTCTCGTTTGGCTTCCTCGTCCTCTGGTCTCCAGTTGGCGTCGTTGAGAGCTTCCTCGGCAGCTATCAGAGAGTACGCTGTTGCAGGGCACATCGTTCGCAATTCGCTGGATGAGAATTTCGTTTTCAAGTTCAGTTCGTGCGGGCCGTCTCCTTGGGGTACCAGTGCAGCTAAAATTTGTCAATTTTTTTATTGTTTTTGTTTTTTTAGTGAATATTATTACCAACGCTGGTTCAAGTTTTGATTAAAGAAACGTTTGATTTGATAAATTATGGCCACATTTTTGTACAACTCATCGAATGATTCTGCAAGCTTTAATATCCTTTGGCTCGAATTTGACAAGTTTGTAAAAAGCTTATTAATCACCAAAGAAGATAAGTTTTTTTTTTTTTTTTTTATCTTTGCATCAATTATAATCCGGCAGAAATGGTTCCGATATAAAGTGCATTAGAATAGTCGTTTATAGATCAGCGATCGAGGAAGCTTGCAAACTTGTTCTCGCGTTTTACTAAAATGCTTTAGGTGAGTTTCATCTGGCTCGGTAATCATCGTGCCGAGAGCAAAAGTGATACCACCGAACTGAGTCGATGATGAAGGACGAGCTGTGCATCAATTGAATTCCACCCATTATAATTTGCAAGCACTAACCGACTCTGCAGGGCAGCTTCTCGTAGCCGGGGCCGTCCAGGGCAGTGACGCCGCAGTGGGCCTGGACGAGCCGGTGCCAGGCGTGCCGGCTGCCCAGCCCGAGGGGCGACACGACGCCCAGGCCGGTGACAACGACACGCCTGCGGGAGGCCCGTGCTCTACCGGTGCTGGTCTGGCCGAAGTTTCGCGAGCTCGTCAACACACGGCCCAGGAAGCCGCGCCGGGACATGGCCCGTGCTCGGCTGGTGGTAGGCGTGCTCGCTGATGGAGAGTTTGCGGTGTCAAGTGGACTGGCCCTTTAATTTTGGGGCAGCGCTGTCAGTTACCCGGACGTGAAGTGTCTGGGGACTGGTCTGCTGGGGTGATATAGACGGACTTGGTCGTCTTTCGGCGCACCAGGAGTATAGGGTACCAAGACAGCCCATGCATGTATAGCAGAAGACACGGACATGGCATGCGCACGTGAGACTGCAATATACATGGATTATCTCACAAAAACTATACGTTCTTCCATAACAACTATAACAAGGCATATTGAATTATTCTCTTTGTGAACAAACATTACAAAATCATTTTTTTTTTCTCGATGCTTGGTTTGGTAAATGAGCCAAAAAAAAATGGATTGCGTTGGTGCCAAATCGGGGAACAAAGATGCCGAAATGTCATTTTCGTAACGCACGTCTTTACATTATATAAAAATGTCACTTTAAAGGTAATTTTATGTATTATGTTGATCTTTGTTTATTTTAACACTCCAGTATACACAAAAAATTTGATGTTAATTTTTGGGCTCTCATTCTTTTGCACTTTGAGTTAATTATTATTTCCGTTCCGTTGGGTTAAAAAATTTTGACACTTTAATATACACTTTTCAAGTGTCACGCGGAAAATGTTTTCGTGCGGTAGATCGAGTAGTGAGAACTTATTGGACACCCCGAAACGGATAAGTTTAGTTGATCGTCAATAATTTTTTTGTAATTTTTAAGAAAATGCCATGATATAAGTATAGCTGTATTTAGTGGATACAATATCATCATCTACAAATCTACGAGTGGCAAGTATAATTCTAGCGCTTCAGAATCGTGGATCTTTCGCCATCAGGCATACATACAATAATATTTATTAAATTTGATTAATTACGAGGACGCGGTATATCGTAACATGCGATTTCGCAACATATATTACTTAATAGTTGTATCTAAAGAAACCGCTCAACTTTTGAATTTTGGAGTCTGGAGTATTCCTCGTTCCGATTGGTCCGGTTCGGTCCAGCACGTCAAGTTAATTTTGATCAAACGCATGTATAAATATTACAGCTGTTAAGTACAGTATTGTTACGTTAATCTGTACGTATTTTAGAAAGTAGCGATACAATTTTCCAGTCTCACAATCCGCAAGTTTCTAAATATTATCGGATCTAATTTAAGTAAGGAGTATTCCGGATACTCGGTCGGGATTGTTGGAAATTTGGAATTCGGAAATAGGAGCAAGCTGTGCAGTACCGCGCGTCATCGCTCATCGCCGCTGCTGGCGCACGTACTTATCAACAGAGTATCAACACACGTCTGCAATTCAATTCTGCAGTGCAGTTGGAGCTGTTGGAGTTGGAAAGAGGCGGAGGAGAAGAGAGTTGCACTGCAGGACTGGAGAGACTCGGCGTCTCAAACCCTGGCTGGACTGTGATCCACACAGCGGACACCCGGACAGTGGCTGTACACTCGTTCGAGGATTAATATACTCGTGGACCAACCTGCAAGACCTAGCACAGTGTATAATAGTACCCAATAGACAGAGAAAGAGCGCGAATAGGGCAAGATGGCGTCCCCTAAGACATCGTCACGGTGACGACGGTGGTGCGTGTGTCTGCGTCCAGCAGCACATATATACTTGTGACAACGGCAGAGAGCAGGTAAATTCTATACAGTGCTTATACACACTACTACAAGTCTACAGAGAGTTCGCGCGAGTCTCACGCCCCGAAGAGGGCTACCTGGAGAGTGTCGACACGTCCCGGCTCCTCCTCTTCTGCTACGCTCCTAAGTGTATACCCGGCGCGCGTGAACTATATTATTAAAAAAACACACAGTGACCGCAGTGAGCGACTCGCCCACGCGTCGTCCAGCAGGTGCTCGGGAATCTCGCTTCGCGCGGAGGATGAGGCTGCTGGCCGGCTGATCTGATACAAGTTTACCTGGTGCGAAGGGGGAGAGAAAGAGCCGCCAGGAAGCGTCGTCGTCGTTGCCGCGCGCGCGCGCGCATGTGTGTTTGCATGTGAACTGTACTCTGGTGCCGGAGTCGGACCTCATCTGCTGCTGATACAGCACCGTCCTCGTCGTTCTGTGCCCACTCCGCGCAACAGTATACCCGCGAACGTGTATTTCATACTCTCGCGCTAGTACGATTATTGAAATTCGGAGTTTCGGGAGTTCTGGGACTACCCCCCCCGCCCCCCCCCGCCGCGGGCGCGGGGTTGGGGGGGTGGGGGCGCCCCCCCCCCCCCCCCCGTGTGTGGTGTTTTTGCGTGCGTGCGCGAGTGCATGTGAGTCATCGTCGTTTTTCGGTCCACCTACTCCTCCTCCTCCTCCTCGTCGTCGTCGTCCTCGTGTATCCGCAGTGCAGCTGGGCCCCGCCCGCCGGCGAGCTCGCGCCCCTTTAATGCATCGGGCCCCGCAGCCCTCGACGCAGACGACGACGACATGGCGCTCAGCCCCAGGGACATGGACGGCTTCATGTCGCTCCTATCGACCACCGACATCAAGAAGAAGCTCCAGGTCGGCGCCCAACTGCTCAACTTCCTCGCCGACCCGTTCAAGAGCATCGAGTGCCAGGACATCGGGCTGTTCATCGACAACCTCGTGCCCTGGCTCAACAGCAGCAATCCAAAGGTGAGGTTCAGTTATTGTACGATGACACTCAAGTGTGGGTGTTGCAGCCAACCAGCCGTGCGATGATACTGGTTTGCTTTCTTGCAGAGCAGAAAAAAACAGGGACAGTCAGGACAGAAATAATTAGGCGTAACGAGCCTCGCGTCGTTCATCATCGCGCAGCGCGCCGCGCGTCGTTCATCATCGGGCCCTAGTGGTCCGGGGCGTGGGTCTTGTGATCACAGTTATACACACAGGGTGGCCCTCTCTCTCTCTCTCTCTCTCCCTCTCTCTCTCTCTCTCTCTCTCTCTCTCTCTCTCTCTCTCTTTTT